>JZKD02S1392618.1:366486-391073 GCA_000966675.3 Picea glauca
ATGCATATGTTGGTTTGTGATATGGTTTGTGCTAGACTCATAGAATTGACATTTAATGGAAATAGTTTAGGAGTATAACACTAGCTTAGGATTAGAACACTTCAAGCACCCACCATTTCACAACAAATGCATTTTTATTGTTTGATAATATTAAAGCCAATAGAGCTAGGGTTATAGGCTAGGTATCATTTATTTTTCATTTTGGTATTGCAGGTAAAGAGAAAAAGACCAAAGGATTTCTGGGCAAGAGAGATCAATGGGAGCTGAATGAAAAATTTAGAGATTAAAACACTGATCAAAAGGCTAAGGAAGATGAAAAATTAAGCAAGAATGAATGGAATTCCTCAAAATTTACAAAATCATTTGAGGAGATAACAAATGGTATCAGAGACTCGAATTCCATCAAAGAATGTGAAATTTTCCCAAGAACGTGAATTAATGAGGTACCCGAGTAAGGAATACATTACAAAGAAGGACAATATTCATCAATACATCCCCATTGAAAAGGAACATTTGTCCTAAAAAAAAATTATGTTAACACAAGAACCTAATGAATCCAAAGACATTTTTGTGTCTCTATTATAGACAAGTATCATGCAAGGCACATGAATTTTGAACACATTTGCTTGTTAGAATATGTAGTATGTTATACATGGTTAGGGAAAAAGGTTAAAAAAACACAAACAACAATACATTAATCCATACATAAGATACAACAAGCACATGAACCCTGAAACTTTTTGTAGAGAGAAAATGATCCTTTTCATTCCATACTAGGAAATTGAAAAAAACTTGAAAGATGAATTTTGGTATGAATTATACTTCGCTTATAGAGTAATAATAGATAATGTTGACACTATATTTTTGGCTTATCCAAAACCAAAATGTGGTGACATTGACATTGTTGTGAAAGATGTTGAGAACAAATGAGACTCCATGTTTTTCATTGGCATTGATAATGAAAAACAAGGAACAATTCATAGTTTTGAAAAATATGTCAATCAAAATGACTTTCAACACAAAAGAAATATTAAAGTGCTAGTAATAAGAGAGAGAACATGTTTTCAAAGAATACTAAAATCAATGCTTTTGAACATAGAAGCGTATTATAACGCAAGGAAGCAAGTAAAAGAAGAATTATAATTAATAGTAAAAGACATCTTGATCAGTAAGAAATAATGTGTTGGACAGGCAATTTGGATATAGTTTTGGGAGAAAATCCTAAGCATAGAGAAACTATGTAGAGGGAGGAAAGTGAGTGCGCAGCTAAGGCGCATATAGGAGGACAGTGCGCAGAAGGAGGAAAGTGGACAAGAGGAAGACAACACATATACATAAGAATAAAGCGGACAACGGATAAAGCAAGAGAGTGAGAGAATAAAGCATGACAACACGACATTCCAGAGATAGAAGAACAACAGAAAAGCAGCATGCAGATTGAAAAGCAGAAGAAAGCAGTTGAACAACCAATTAATTGAGTTGGCCATGCATTGTAA
Source organism: Picea glauca (assembly GCA_000966675.3). Taxonomy (NCBI): domain Eukaryota; kingdom Viridiplantae; phylum Streptophyta; class Pinopsida; order Pinales; family Pinaceae; genus Picea; species Picea glauca. The sequence goes on from JZKD02S1392618.1 coordinate 367,983, forward strand.
GGGGGTATTTTTTGGATGAACAAACTAGGGTTTTTAGCCCTAGACTTCTATATAAATATGTAACGGGTGGGAAATTAGGGGTCGTTCGTTGGTTCCTTCTCTCTCTACTATGGTTGGGTCCTTTGTTCAGGGATGTAAGTTCTATGATGTTATGTTTTGATGTTGAGTTCCAGAGTCATGAATGTAATAGTATGTTGGTAAGAAGAATGAATAAAGGAAGGTTATAGAGATGATATTGAATCTTGTGTTGTTTGTGTTTCTATGTGTGCTTATGAATTCTATTTGTATGCCTCATAGCATAAACTTGTCTTATGGTTGAATATGGTGTAATGTTCATGATTGTGACTGTAATGAATCTATGTAATAACAAAAAATATGTTGATCATAGGAATCTAGATCATTGGTAAGTTAATACTGAATGAGAACTAAGTTATGTGCTAACAAAATAAGAAAGAATGAACCAAATGTTTGCCTCCCATTCCCTTACCATTGTAGAAGCTTGGTTCTCGCAGTCCCGATAGATACCTCAAGTGAGACTTCATATGCGCAAGCAGGTGATGCCGAAACGGTCGGTGTCTATTGGGTTTTGTTGGTAACAGATAACTTGAACCTAGGGTCTTACAATCCGTGCAAAGAATAACACCAACAAATGGTTCTGTTGTCGGGACTGGGAATTTGTGATTAAGGAAATGTTTTGGAGGCTGACTAAGAAGGAGATCATAGAATGGTTGGAAAGAAAGGAACAAGAGTTTGCACAACAAGAGAACAGGGATCCTTGGATGAGTGATAAGCAATGGTTTCAAAGGTATGTGTACACAGACCTGCACAAAATTTTCTTTGGCGAATTCCCAAATATTCTGACCTAGTAGCTAGAAAGGTTATTAGAGAAAACTGGAAGGTTCAGGGAAACCATGTCGAGGAATTTGACTCTTGAATTGGTAAGACAACTGAATTTTGTAAGTAACCCAACTACTCGAGCAATTGATTTTTGGTTGGACAACATACTAGGAGGTTACGTTACAGAATTTGCAGTAGATTGTATTTAATCATATAGTGTCACAAAAAGGGACTTTCTCAAAGTTCCACGCGGGAGGTTCTTGAAATTATTAGGTACGTGGATAATTATTATATTGTGTGAGAAACAAGTGATGATCATGTAATCCAACAACTTAAGGGGTTCACACACATAGGGGAAATGGAGGATGAGAAGAGGATCGTCTAAGAGAATGAAGAAAGCGGTGAAAAAGGAAGCGAGGGACTGAGGATGCAAGACGATGGTATACTAGAGGAACAATACGAGTTTGGAGAGCTGCACAGAGGAAGGAGGTACAAGAGGTAAAAGGTTGGGGCTCATAAAGGAGATTCGCATAATGAGCCAGAGAGGAGAGAGCCTTGTGCACTATTCTGAATCATGGAGACACCATATATATAAGGAGAAGAAGAGGAGATTTAGTCCATTCCAATAATAGAAGACCAATAATGTTACACATCGAAATTACTCATTACGATGATGGCCTAGTGTCGTCATTACGTATGTTGCAAGTGTCGCAAATATCATACTGTCATCTTGCCTATGTTGTGTCTCGGACAACATTATCAAGAACACTTAAAAGACACCTCAAAACGTTGGTTTTGAAGAGGAGAAATCATTTGACCAAGAGTACAAGTCTTTTGCCATGGAAAAAATCACTCAAAAATCAATTTTGGAAGGCAGCGCTCCCCTATACATTGTCAGGGAGCGTCAACGCTTTGTACCCTATTTTGGGGGAGCGTTGCGATGCTCTGTGCCTCATTCTGAGGGAGCGCTGCCCTTTTTGAGCGAATTTTGGACTGTTGAGAGAAATCAGGGAAGAATCCCCTTAATCTTTGATGTTGGTTGGATTCAAATCTTAGGACAAGGCTTGATCTTAGGGAAGATCCACAACTGAAGGAGAAGGATCCTCAACCTATCCCAATAATCTCTTAAGTGGTTAGGCCTCTCCAAGCCTATATAAGGAGGCCTCCTCATGGTGAAAGGGAGGGGACATTGAAGGCATAAAACTTATGATCCCATAAGGTAGATATCATTGAAGCATCATCATTCTGTGTGTGGATTATTTGAGCAAGGGTCTGGACAAAGAGAGCTTGGCACAGTTGTTGCATCTACATCTATGGTTGTAAACAATTTACTTTGTTCTCATTAATATAAATATGTGCTTGGCATGTTTCCTTCAAATTCGTGTATGTTTCATGAATTTGTTCTTTTAATAGATCTATTTTAGAGCTAATCATAATAGGAAGAGAAAGTATGATTTGTCGTTGTTATTCCTTCGATTGCAGGACCTTCTGAAGAACTTGGAGATCAAGATCAGCCTGGATCGAGAAAGGACAAACGTCAGTAAAGGTATTTACCCTTCTTTCTTCTTCTTCTTTGGATAGTTTAGCTTCATGAAAATGAATGTCAATTGAGTCGCCAATTTCTGTTACAGGAGAATCCCCCTGCGGACAAGTGGATTGAAAGGGCGTCTTTTGAGTGATATTTTATCTCTTTTTCGACCTTGCAAGACTAACATTATGAAAAAGGACCACATTGGAGTCGTCTTTAAGTCATTTTTAGACTCTCTAAATATGAAAAACCACCGATTTTACCTTCTTTGGACTCGTTAAACAATCATACATTGAAGGGCCCATATGGAACGAACCCTTACTTTTTCCAGTTCATTAAACAAAGGAAGAGGAACTTACCGAAGGTGAGTTATATCGAGCATGTATTACCCTCCTCGAGCTCGTTAAATCAAAAAGAGGTACTCATCTATCTGGATGGGGGGGAAATTTAAGAAAGCAAGCCAAGTAGTTTTTGAGAACACTAACAGTAACTCTTATAGTCGCCCTTGAACACGACACTTTATATTTGCACGCATTTTAATCTGCTGAACCTCTACATTGAACCAATCCTCTGAGTTTCTTTACTCCCTTGGGTCACCCGATTAAAGTCACAGTATCCAATGCATCATCAAGTTTTGGTCCATGTCATGTTTTTGCTGTTGTGCCTTAGTATTCAAGGGAAGTATCTACCTCAAGAGTCAACCATCACAAATTTCTTATTTCAATACCCATGTCAGTCCATGTTCATTTGATCCACCAATTACATCTCGGTGTTAGTTTCATGTCATTGATGAGGGATACATCAAGGCCCTCCTTCGCCGAGTCTATTCCTGTCGACTTCAACACATTATCCAGGTACTAGAATTAGAAACCAAGTTAGTACCTTGGGACCTGCATGCCTCAATGGTAGGCCTCCTCGCATCTGACAGTGGGTTTACATCATCGACCTCTGATCGGATGATTCCACAGATGTTCGACTTCAGCTCATCCATTCACATTCGTTGGCATGTACTAGAGTACCTTGGGAATCATTGACATCAATGGTGATTTCCCTCGCACTTGTTAAGGGTTCACCTCATTGACCGGTAATCAAGTGGTTTCTGCCATGTTTGACATTAGGACATCTATTCACATGGTTAGATTCATACTACATCAAGATCGGTAAGAAGACCCTTGGTTGAGTCATCACTCTTATTTGTACTTTGCCCAAGTTGCGACGAAGTTTCTTTGAACATTGACACATATACTGTCACATAGATCCACTTTGTATTGGTCATGGCTATGTCTTGTCATCTTGTAGATCTACTTTGTATTCTTCATGGATACGATCAGTTCAGGTCATAACAGTATAGATCCACATTGTATCTTTAGTGGCTATACCTTTTTGTCAATATAATTATGGATCCGCAATGTATTTTATGGCGGCCATACCTTGAAAGTCTTTATCACTCAAGCATAGGTATGCTTGCCTTGAGTTTGAAACATGTCATAATATTTGATTGATGGTTGTGTGCAGCTTTTTCAGGTTCTCCGAGTCTATAGCCTTGCTCAAAAAGTCTACAGAGTACTTCAATCATCAGTTCCCGTCTTCTAACTTCACACTTTGGGGGGCAATCTGTTACACTTCAAAATTACTCATTACGATGATGGCCTAGTGTCATCATTACCTATGTCGCAAGTGTTACATTTTGGCCACAAGTGTCACAAATATCATACTGTCATCTTGCCTATGTTGTGTCTCAGAAAACATTATCAAGAACACTTAAAAGACACCTCAAAAGACTGGTTTTGAATAGAAGAAATCATTTGACCAAGAGTACAAGTCTTTTTCCATGGAAAAAACCACTCAAAAATCAATTTTGGAAGTGCTCCCCTATACACTGTCAGGGAGCACCAATGCTCTGTACCCTCTTTTGGGGGTGCGTTACAACGCTCTGTGCCCCATTCCGAGGGAGCGCTGCCCTTTTTGAGCGAATTTTGGACTGTTGAGAGAAATCAGGGAAGAATCCCCTTAATCTATGATGTTGGTTGGATTCGAATTTGAGGACAAGGCTTGATCTTAGGGAAGATCCACAACTGAAGGAGAGTAATACTCAACCTATCCCAAGAATCTCTTAGTGGTTATGCCTCTCCAAGACTATATAAGGAGGCCTCCTCATGGTGAAAGGGAGGGGACATTGAAGGCATCAAACTTATGATCTCATAAGGGATATATCATTGAAGCATCATCATTTTGTGTGTGGATTATTTGAGCAAGGGTCTGGACAAAGAAAAGGTGTTACAATGTTGTGTTCATTCCACATTTCAAACGGGAGTACAGAAATTAATGTCTGCATAAAGGTGTTACAATGTTGTGTTCATGGGGGGGGCACTCTGGCTCGATTCCTCGGTATCGATTGATACTGCGTTGATTGTGTGTATTACAGGCTTGTTCAAAGTAGAGGAAGACCTGGGACTATTGTTCAACAAGATGGGAGAGGGAGCCCTCTTCGAGTCAATGAAATAAAAATTTGACACATTCAAGGGAAAGAGGGGCCTAGATGTTAAAAGCATCAACGATAAAAATGTGAGGTTTCCGACGCAGATATTGGCCTGCAAACTATTGTGAAAATGTCCCAAAGATGAAGAACCAATGACAATCATTTCAGCTACAGAGAAGTGTATGGAAGGAGTTCATATGAACTGGGCTACCTTTTTAGTCAACCAAAATTTACAGGATTGCACGGAGGCCCAGGATATTCACACTGAATTTCATTACGCATGGTTTCTCATCCTCATTGCGTTGGTTAGGTGGCAAGAACCCTAGTATTACTAGTGCATGCACACTTCAGGCAACATTGCTTTGGCTGCGAGGTATGCCAATTTATGGCACACAACAATTAAGAGGAGGAAAAATGACAGTAACGCCACGTTTTATACCTATTTGGAGTGCATTACCTTTTTAGTTGCGTACATCACCACACATATCAGAAGAAACACTAGCAACATATAAGGATATCGCACGATTTAGAGTTGACATGCACCATATGTATGTGCAAGCCAAGAAGGATCATGTGTGGTAATGGTTGCCAACCAGTTACAGGTTGACAACATAAGACATGAACTTGATAATCAATGACTAAGAGGAAGAATGGAAGAGCCCAACATAAAAGATAGGGCCATCAGAAGAGGAAGAAGACCAAGACAAAAGTCGTGAGGAGGAGGGTGACGAGCAAGGCAAGGATTAGACGAATGGTGTAGGTGATCTTCCTGGCACATCGATAGTCCCTGAAGTAGGACTAAAAAGGAATGATAAAGGGGGAGAACAAGCAGGAGGGGCGTGTAAGAAAGCTAAGGTGCATATGCATACCCCATTTTATATATTAACTACTAATGATATGGACATAATTGGTTACCAGATACAAGATACCACAAAAGAAATATGGGAGGAATCAACAAAGAAGCAAGAAGAGAAACAAAAGAAAGTGAAGGATCAATTGGGAGTGTTAGCGATATTTCTTGTCCTGGGCTCGAGAGCACCCAGACCTGTAGGTTGCATAGGAAACACCCAAGCATAGCAGCGTGAAGCGCCACGGGCCAAAACGAATCTGGACCGTCTGATCTCATTGGGACGGGTGTCGAGCCCGTCGGCATATCGCAGATCGGGATATCGGAGATCCTGGAAGCAAGGAGTTTGTGCATCTCTAACTCGCAAACCCTGCAGCCCTGACGGGATGAGGTTGTGGTCACAGGAGTAGGTCATATGAACGGGGGCTGAGCCAGAAGGACCAGCGCGTGAAGGAGCGCATCGAAGAATCAGTGATCGGGGGTTCAAAGGATCAAGAACTCTTGACAGCAGGAGCAGCGAAAGTCTTGAATCCCCGAGAATTAATAGGGACCATCCATCTGGAAAGGGCGCGTGGTGGAGAGCAGCTGTGAGTCATGGTAGGACCAAGAGTATGGGGCCACGGAAGTTGGCGGAGGACAGGTGGCTAGCTTTCGCGACGGGGAAGGTACCTTTGACGGGTCAACGACCATGAGCCATCGGGGATCGGAGAATCGCGAGTTTGGAGGACGCGTGCACATTGACATCGCAATCCCTGAAACTCCGATGGAAAGCTATGTGGCTGCGGGCATATGGTGGCGGTCATTTGGGCTAAGACCTGGTCAAAGGGCTAGCATGAAAGGAGCCATCGACAATCGGAGAATCGCGGCTCCTGGGCACTTGTGTATTGAGACATCAAAAACGTCGAAACCCCGACAGAGGTTCGGCTCAGGTCACATAAGAGGTGGTCGTATGGGTTATAGTATAGCTGGGAGGGCTAACCCATACAAACGCTCATCGGAGAATCGGTGATCGGGAATTCAAAGAGTCAAGAACTCTTGACAGCAGGAATCGCGAAGCCCCGAACCCCGATACAGAGTTGGGGATGACCATGGTCAGGTGTTGAAAGCCGTGAAAAGATTGGAAAGGACCTGTGGATCGGGTTGTTGCAGCAGTGACTCCCAGGGGAATTCAATGAGCCGCTTCGGCTCAGCAGAAAAGGAGAAGGAAGGTAGGTGAAGCCTCGCGTCACCCATTAATGGTAGAGTATGGAGGTTCCGACTGGAGTGTGCTGAGGAGGGTCCCTTGTACCGGTTCCCTGCAGAAAGGTTACACCGAGTCTTTAACTCACCAAGAGAGCCTGCACACGCCAATTCAAACATTAAAAGGGGGCTCAGCTACCCCCTGGCACGAGCCATGATGAATTGAAGAGGCGCATGGCAGGAATGCAGAGGACAGATTTGATTAAGGAGAAGACCCCCATTGAAAGTCTTGGGATGCTGTTGCCAGGCGGATTTTGACTGAAGTATATGTAGGCATTTTTGCCATTTTTTGTAAGGGGGGTCGATGGTTGAGCAGAGCTCCCTACTGTAATGTTTTAACTACTATTCTAGCTTTCAGCTTATGCACCTGTATATGAGATTTCTTGTTTTATGACAGATAGTCCCCCTTATTCCATCTAATTTCGTCTCATGCTAGAGAGTTCGTGATTGACTGAGTCACGCGAGTTTTGCAGTTATGTTATGATGAAAGATTTATTGTCGCATGGTTATATTCTCTGGTTTTTGCATTTATGTGTGATATGATATTGCATTTAGACATCTTCTTCCTCAGCCTGTTAGGAACCCGTTGTTAATAACATACCTCTGCTTTTCTCTTATACAAGTCTTCCACCTGCTCACCCTTTACTACAACTCACTGTCTGAAGTTTATGCAAGACCTCACTTGCCCATGCATACCTGGCCTAGTTTTAGAATTGGAATGTTATCATTTTGAGTTGGCTTCCATTCGGCCACCCCATCTATAAACAAACTGTGACATAAAACTGATGGGCGTCGGGCTCTGCTCCTGATAGCAATCCAGGAGTGACTTCTGACGCTAACAGGGAGTACTTCAACAGATGTTGGAAACAACAAGAATTATGAAAGAACATAGGTTTGAGGAAGCATCGTCCATAGGGACAAGGCGAGAAGCAAAAAGTGTGCAGCCGACCCTGACACAGCTAACAATAGGGCATAGAACCTTAGAGATTGAGGCATAGGCACTCGAGTTGCTAGTGGGAGAATTATAGGAGTTGATAAATGCATTGGGCCATATTAACACAGTCATATCAAAGTTTCCCATACAAAGACTACAAGACTTGCAAGCATGACTGGTGCAAGAAATGAAGAATAGAGGAGAGGAAGCACACGGAGAATTAGAAAGAATAAGGGATGAAAGAGCCCAAGTACAGGAACAATATGACACAACACTTCAACAAAAGAGGGAAGTTGAAGGCCAAGTAGAATAAGTTCTGAAGAATAAAGATGAGGTTGAGGAGAGGGTCAAGAAATCATTATAGGAGAAGGATGAAGTTGAAGCCATGACATAGAAGACACAAGTAGTCGTCTAGAAATTGTACAAGGAAGTACCAGAAGCTCCCCTAGTAGTAGAAGCTACTATGGAGGAACAACTATTGAAGATTGGTGAAGTCATTAAGGGCTTCAGGGAGCAGATACATGACTTATAGTTGAGGAGCATGCCGGGAATTCCACCAGAGGTGCACAAAGGCAGGGTGAGGACGACAACGACAACAATTTCCAACATTAAGAAACTAGAAGGAGAATGCCCAAAAATCTGTGAGGAGATTTCGTAGTTGTGGGAAAAAGTGATAAACGATCCGGAGATGAAGGCCATATAGGCCAAGCTAAGAGAAGTGCAAGAATAGGTGCACCAGGCAGTAGAAAAGGTGGCTACACTACCACCAATGGAGCGTATGTGAGCCATTTTGGCTCAACGACATGCATATGCAGAAGTGTTGAAAATGAGGGATCAACAAAAGATCCTTCAACATAGATTAGGACCACTGTAGGAAGAAGCAGTGAGGGTAATTGGAGAGTTGGCCACGGTGTAGGGTAAGGTCAAGCAAGCAAGGATTGAGGCAGAGGACAAACTTACAGGCTTGATCGCGTAGGGGGCAAAGGAGATAGCAACAACAGAGGCACAATAGTCAAAGAGGTAGAGGTAGCAAAGGCTGCCTCTCAAAAATTCAATTTGGCATGGAAGAGTAGGCAATAGGCCTGAGTGGCTTGGGACAAGCCATAGGTGAGTGTTGGGGGCTTGTTGGACAGGCAGTTTGGATACAGTTTTGGGAGAAAATCCTAAGTATAGGGAAATTGTGCAGAGGGAGGAAAGTGAGCATGCAACTAAGGCACATATAGGAGGATAGTGCGCAAAAGGAGGAAAGTGCATAGGAGGAAGACAACACACAAACAAAAGAATAAAGCAGACATCAGAGAGAGAGAGAGAGAGAGAGAGAGAGAGAGAGAGAGAGAGATATCAATGCGACATTCCAAAGATAAAAGAACAACATAAAAGAAGCATGCATATTGAAAAGTAAAAGAAAGTAGTCGAACAACCAGTTAACTGAGCTAGCCATGCATTGTAAGGGGGTATTTTTGGGATGAATAGACTAGGGTTTTTATCCCTAGACTTTTGTATAAATTTGTAATGGGTTGAAAAATTAGGGGTCGTTTGTTGGTTCGTTCACTCTCTACTAAGGTTGGGTCCTCTGTTTAGGGATGTAAGTTCTGTGATGTTATGTTTTGATGTTTGATGTTGAGTTCTAGAGTTGTGAATTTAACAGTCTGTTGGTAAGAAGAATGAATAAAGGAAGGTTACATAGATGATATTGAATCTTTTGTTGTATGTCTTTCTACGTGTGCTTATGAATTCTATTTGTATGCCTTGTAGCATAGACTTGTCTTATGGTTGAATATGGTGTAATGTTCATGACTGTGACCATAATGAATCTATGTAATAATCGGAAATATGTTGATCATAGGAATCTGGATCATTAGTAAGTTGATATTGAATGAGAACTAAGTCACATGCGCTAACAGAATAAGAAAGAATGAAACAAACGTTTGCCTCCCATTCCCTTACCACTGCAGAAGCCCGGTTCTCGCAGTCCCAATAGAGACCTCAGGTGAGACTTCATCTGCACAGGCAGGTGATGTCAAAAGGACCGGTGTCTAGTGGGTTTTGTTGGTAACAAATAACTCGAAGCTAGGGTCTTACAACCCGTGCAAAGAATAATGCCAACACAATGTCCAACTTAAACAATTTATTTTTTTCTCACTCGAGGACCAAGAATTGGCTAAATATTCACAACAAAAGCATTGTACCAAGCTTTGGTGAGAGTCTACAACAATCAACTTGGTGGCAACCCTTTTAAAAGGTGGAATTATAGTTTCCTTCATTGGCAAAGTTGCATGTAATGCAAACGTTGTCACAAGACATTTAATGTTTTCACTTTCTAGACAAATTAGTAAACATGTTACCATTAGTAAACATGTTTCCATCAACTCTAAGAAAACCTCTCTTCCTTCCATAGTTGTTCTAAAGAATAATACTATAGTGGAACTAGTTTCTAGTAATTAAGATATCCAATATGTCCTAGTCAATGGTGTAACTAGTATTTGAAAGCATTACATGATTGGTGTGCTTGACATTGTCTAGATATAATTCGCGAACCCAATATTTAGAAGTTGTCAATGTTAATCAATGGACCACTTGCTCAAAGAAGGATTTTTCCCTTTTCGGATGCCAATAACAAAGGTGTCCAAAAATTTGCATTTGAAGAAAGGATCATTTATTGTCTGACAACGATTCTTGGTGCAATTGGCATGTAAAAGAACCATCCATAGATTGCAAGGTCTCACTATGGATTCTTTGGAATTTGACCCAAATGAAGTTAGGAAACATAGATTGATATATACAACACTCTCTCATGTAAAGAACATTACATCACTTCATCTTATAAACAAATTGGAGAAAGAAAATTTTAGTATATCTACACAAGTAGCTTGTGAAATGGAAAGAGTACAAACACTTGCATGATCAAATTTGCAAAATTATATGCGCTTTATAAACACAAGGTTTTATGCACTAATATGCTTATTGAACACATGAATCTTTTCTCCGATGCAAGCAACATGGTTCAATACAAAACCTTGATGAGAGAAAATATCCCATGTTTGTGGGAAACTCGTACACTTAAAATAATAAACGATATTATTCTTGTGTAACACTACAATTACTAAGTTGGCTATAATGGCATCCATGGAATAAGATATTTACAAAAAAAAAACATAGTCTTGCACTATTATAGAACATATGCAACAAGCCATGTTGAGTCTATTGTGCTTGATTTGATTCTTGGAAATGTGATTGTACAAGTAGCAATCATATATGTAACCCATGCTACTCAATTACAACTTTGTTTGACCTTGTTTCAATAGTGGCAATTGATCTATCAAGTACTTCACATATCATCTTGGTATGGGATTTAATGTTGAGTCGAGACACTAAAAAATAATCTTAAACAACAAATGATCCATGTTGATGCAATTGACCACCCACGTCTGCCATCAACTTAGAAAAAATCCTACACCTTGACAATTCTATAATAGTTTTGTAGGGCCTGAACTTTCATTGCATTTTTCGAGCACTTCCCACATGATTTCAAAAAATGACATGGCATACCAATCTATGATTGCTAGGGTAACCATATACATAGAGCTCAAAATAAGCTTTGTAATGATCCAAAAAATGCTACAAACAAAGGTTGTATTCTAAAGTTGTAGTCTTGGGAAGTCAATGTATCAAGTAGGATCCTTAGGGTATGCATTCCTTTTGCCACCTCATCCCCTAGGGCTAGGGTTTTGGATATTAGGGTTTTTGCCTCGTAGAGTTTTAGAATTTATGTTTAACGGAAATTCCAACCTATTACAATGGGGTTTTCACTAATGGACATATCCAACGTATCTATTTTCAGAGATAAGCTACCACCATTCAAGCCAATGTGTATTTCTTCGCATAATGTGGTGTTTTCAATATTTCATTAATTAGTAGAGTTCAGGTTTCACTATATTACTATATTACATAGTCTTGATTAGCGATATTAAAGAAATATTGTCTTTGTTGTTTTTCCATGCATGTCCCAGACAAGGTTAGGGTACAAGGAGTATTTCTATTGTAGATCAAATGGTATTAAAGCATCGATTTGCGATGCTTCTGCTCCAATGAGTTTCAGACAATTTTTTTTTGGGGTTGCTACTGTCTGCCCTCAACCCATTTTTAGAACTAGAGGTGCGGTCGGGGTGGCTCCACCCTCCATCTCTCTGAAAGTGTGTTAGAGTTTTTACAAGACCTCCATTTTCTGGTCCTTTGCGGTGAATTACAACTTCAAAGGTGCACTAAGACTTTCCACCCCTCCCCTCCCTTTTGAGCTCTAGAAAATGTGCTTCAGGGTTGGCTCCAAATCCCAATCTAGATTAAGCTCCCAATATTACTTTCTTCAGTATATGAAGAGAACGATTCATCATAGAGCCTCCTCCCCTAAGGATTCTACATCTGGGAAATATTCTCCCATTCAAGACCTGGCTCTTGCTCTGAATGAACTCATGCGGATCCAACGAAGCTCCCCAGCGCCACTGCAATTGGATACTCATTTCCAGTTGCCTAAATTTTTAGGGCATGTGAATGGTGAGGCTATTGATTCCTGGGTAGGAAGTCTATATTCCACTTATTTCATGACCTGCCCAAGAATGACCGAAGAACAAAAGCTATAGATCACTAGTTTGCAATTGAAAGGGATCACTCAATCTTGCCCAAATAAATACCTCCTCTCTGGTGGGGAACTTCGTAGATTCTCCTATGGACACCCTTCCACCTATTGATTATAGGGATACCTTTTGTCAAGCGCTACAGACTCGCTTCTATCCTCCGAGGTACCATTAGATTCTCCTTGCTCACTGGTTGCAACTTCACGAACTCTCGAGCTAGTCCATACAAATATACATTGAGGTGTTTACTAAGCTCTGCATTCAGCTGTAGATTCAAGATCCAAAAGAGGTACTCATTATTAAATTTAACTCTAGTCTTTTATTATTTATACGTAGCGAGGTTGGTTTTTTTTAAATCTCTTCTTTAGATAAGGTCTTTCTTCGAGTGTTACGAGGAAAATAACTCTATGGCATGGGGTAAACCACAATAGATAGAATGACATGTAGAAATCAACTTTAATCCCAAGTATGCTATATAAATGAAATGCTAATAAGACAAGTTCAAGAGCCTACCTTGTCCGAACATTTGATGAAGACTACCATTGAGCAAACAACTCAAAGCTTTATACCTGCAACTTGTCCTCAACAACCAAGATACGCAAGCATATAGTGATAATATATAATGTTAGCATATAAAATAGCATAATCCATTAACATTCATGAAAAATACGCCCATGGAATAATAATTTAAATATTTGCAAGACATCAATTGGACGAGAAAAGAGTATTTCTATTAAAAATGATCAATGAAAGTATAAGTGACAAACTTCTATGCCGACACACATCGAAACCGAGAAACTAAGTCCCTCCAGCTGGGCCTCCACCAAAGGCAAGCTCATATAAGGGAGACAATGAGGTTCTCCATCAAATAAGGAAGAGCTTGGGGGTTGAACAATGTGTTCAGACTTTCAAGGATAAAGGGATGCAGACTCAATGTGAAGTGAAATTTCTCCAGAGTACCTTTGCTCTCAAAAATTGAATTCTCTCCCTTTCCACGGTTTGGATATGGCCCAATTTATAGCCTTCAAATGGAACTGAAGGGTCGAGTTAGAACGTTTCTAGTATATGGAAGGTCAAGGATCATGGATCTCGTGACGTGACATGGAAACCCAACATAATTTTTAATTTTGAGTACCAAACTCAATGTACGCGGGTTGTAGTGGTGCAACCTGCATATAAGCATGTTGTCTAACTTGTAGGGCGCGTATATGTGGAAAAATATGATTTTTTGGCTCTAGAAGGCACAACAAGGGACTTCAAGTTTGCATAGGGAAATGGAAAGGCCTTCTGAGCAAGTTGCATGGGGTGAGGAAAATCTTTCTATAACATCGGGCCCTGGCTATGAAAAGGAAGGTCACTTCTCACCTTCAATCTCCTCTATCCAAAGTTGGCCCCTCCTCCCCCATGTGATAGTGACCCAATGTTGTGCCTTTACTTTTTCCATCGGCCTTTTCTGCGATACTGTTCTTTGTGATGTGTCTCCTTTGGATTGCACACACGTGCTTCTTGGTATTCCCTGTTAGGAACTATGTCACATTGTCTGCCATGCTTGCAATAATTAGTGTCATCTTTAGAAAGATGGTCATACCTATGTCCTCACCTCCTTCTCTTTGAAATCTCCTGCCATACTTTTCGACCAACCTGTTATTCGTCAAATCAATCTCCACAAGTCCATTTCCCTCTATTTGGTGTGCCCTTTTAAACCAGACAATCCCTCTCATGCCCTTCCTTATGATATTAACACTTTACTCACATCCTTTGACAATGTATTTGCTACTCCCATCGGACTACCCCCCATTCATTCCATTGAACATTCCATTGATATTATTCCTGGATCCACCTTGCCCAATGCTCATTCTTATCGCCTTGCTCCATGAGAGGCTGCAAAACTGGAACACCAGCTCCAACACCTTCTTAATACTATCCAAATCCAACCAAGTTCTTCATCTTGTACCTCTCATGCCTTCATCATTCCCAAGAAGGAGTATGAAGAATGGTGTCTAGTCACGGACTATCGGGCTCTTAATAAGGCCACAGTCAAGAATCGTTACCCTCTCCCATGCATTGATGATATATTGGACCATTTGAAGGGTGCCTACTTCTTTACCAAATCGGATATTACAGTAGGATATCATCAAGTTCACATGAATGTAGTAGACACATGGAAGACAACTTTCAAAACCAAATTTGTGCTTTATGAATGGATGGTGATGCCATTAAGCCTTACTAACGCCCCTACCACTTTCATGCGGCTAATCATTGATATTTTTAAAGCACATTTGGGAAAAATTGTGGTGTTCCATTTGGATGATATCTTGGTCTTTAGCAAGACTTGGGAGGATCATTTGCTCCACGTGCACATTGTACTAGACTTATTGCGCACTCACAAACTGTAGTTGAAACGTCATAAATCCTCTTTTGGGCAACCTTTCGTTCAATATTTGGGTTTTGTTGTCTATGTTAAGGGTGTCAGCCCAAATCCCACTAAAGTATAGGCTCTTGCAGAGTGGCCAATGCCTTACTTAGTTATGGAACTCAAAAAAATTATGGGTGGCATTAATTTTTATCGACGGTTCATTGCTAACTTCTCTTAGTTAGCACGCCCTCTTCATCAAATTTCCAACCAACATCAATTTCTATGGTCTCCCTTGGCACAAAAACTATTGCAGGCTCTAAAAAATGTTCTTTGTTTTGCTCCTGTACTTCATTTACCCGATCGTCAGTCTCCCTTTGAGATTGAAATTGATGCCTCGTAGTACGTTATTGACACAGTTCTTAAATAGGGAGGACACCCTATTTCATACCATTTAGAGACATTGTCTGATGCCAAATGCAATTATAACACTTATGAAAAAGAGTTCTACAGTATGGTCCAAGCATTGAAGCAATGGCGCCATTACATCCTAGGGAAAGAAACAATTCTCCACACAGATCATTATCCGTTTATTTTCATCAATTCTCAGACTAAGATACAGGAGAAACAACATTTAAAGTGGGTCACTTACATTCAACAGTTTCATTTGGTGATTAAATACAAGAAGGGAATATCCAATCAAATGGTTGATCTCTTGAGCCAACCCCCTGTGCAGGTACTTAAAATCCTGGTTGTGCGTTGTGTGGCCTATGAGGCTTGGAAGCCTCTCTATGCTTGTGATCCCTTCTTTGAAGAGATATGGGTTGTTGTGCAACATCTCACTAAAGTCAATCAAACACCATTTATGGATTATACAATTTGAGATGGGTGATTCTATAAACTCAACCAATTATGTGTCCCAACTTTTGCAAATCATCTTACTATGATTAAAGAGGCCCACACTTCCTCCTATGGTGGCCATTTTGGGTCTCTAAAAACAATTCAACACTTGCATCAACATTTCTTTTGGCTTTCTATGACTCGTCAAGTGGAGAATTTCATTCGTGCTTATGCCTTTTGTAGTCAACACAAACCTCCCAATCACAAATTTGGTTTGTATAAGCCCCTTCCTTCGCCTTCCCTCCCTTGGGACTTTGTTTCCATGGATTTACTTAGTGGTTTACCTATTAAGAAAACATGATGCAATCTGGATTATTGTTTTCCATTTCCCCAAGATGGCTCTTTTTATCAATTGCACTAAGACCACTACTGCTGCCCAAACCGCCAACTTTATCTTTCATCATGTTTGGCCTCACTTTGTCCTTCCTACTAGCATCATCTCAGATCGCGACGCTCGCTTTCTCAACACCTTTTGGAAAACATTGTGGGATTTACTGGGTTTTCGACTCAAATATTCTATTGCCTTCCATCCCAAAAATGATGGCCAAACCGAGGTAGTTAATTGTAGCCTTGTCCATGCTCTTCACATACATAGTTATAATCATGTTGTACATCTTTCTACTGGGATCTCTCCTTTTGAGGTCTGTTTTTGATATCAACCTTTATCCCCTTATGAACTTCCTCTCAACTTGCCGCCTTAGCCTTCTATCACTCCACACCAACATAAAGAACAAACATTGACCCTTTCATTTTTACAGAATTTAGCACACAAACATTCCCATGTATCTAGAGCGCTAAAGGCAACTCAACAACGCTACAAATCCCACCTTGATGCTCACCATTCCCCTATGGTTTTTACTCCTGGTGAAAAATTCCGGTTTTACATGGAACGCTAGTGTTTTAAATCCCAACATCATCAAAAAATGAAACCTATCCACTGTGGCGCATATACTATTCTCCAACCAACTTGGGGACAATGCTTATCATCTTGACTCCCCCCCCACCTCGAACTAGGCATTCATGATGTGGTGAATGTGAACAGTATGAAACATTATGAACTCCCATTGCTAGAAGATAATGTCACTGTCTCTCATCCTATTGAGTTAATCTCTTATTTCCATCCTTCCTTGCTACGAGACACCTTACTTGACACTCGCCATACCACCACCTATAATCAACAACATAACTCTTACCTTGTTGGGTGCACAAGACAAAATCCTGCTCAGGATAAATGGTTTTTGGAAGCTGGCATGCGCAAGCATTTCCCTCATTTACTAAGAGAAGTGGGGACACTTTTGGGCTTAAACAGGGAGGAATTGGGCAACCCAACAGACATCCCCGTAAATTCCAAGGAAGGCACACTACCTCAGCCAACTCGATTCTTGGAAGGCTCACTCTCTCAACTTATTAGAGGACAAGAATAGTTGGGCACAAATCCCAAGGAAGTATTTGATAAGATCTAACTAAATAGTTGTTAGAAGATAGATGTAGCTTGACCCATTCAAGACATCATGTAACAACATGGATATATATAAGCCTGCCTCCTATTCTAAATACAACTATGGTCATTTTGCTCCCAGTTTTGGTGTTAGTATTATTATTTCTTGAGTATTATTATTGTAGATCATGAGATGAACAACTTTGCACCTAGAGAAAGATTAGATGTGTTGGAGTACACTAATAACTTCCATACCTTGCATTCAAAGTTCAGTATCAAGGACTCCAAGTGACACTTAATTCTAAAATACCATAGTAGCCTACACAAAACATCCAATCATAAATGGAGTTTTTGGACATCTCTTCATGAGGAGTGACTTACTGGTATGCTGTCAAGATCACACAAAAGTTTCAGTAGAAGAGTAAGAGAGATTTTGGGTCTACAAAGCAGTGAAAACAAAAGAATGGTAAAAGTATCCCTAACTAGGAAAATAAAGTACAAAGTAACGATAACGAACCTTGGGGCAACCAATCCAAGTTGCATGCAAAGAATACTAACAAGAAGTTGAAGGACATTAGAAAGTGGCGTGAGATCCACAAAATCCCTTGGCACAACACCAGTAATTGTCTTTCCAAACAATCATTCTTTTTAACAGAAACGATTATAATTTTATTGAAAAAAAAGGTTGTGCCATAGCTCATACAACCATATAGTAGAAAAATTCAGGATGGCTAGAGTTCTGAATCAATATTACAATTTTATTTTTATCCCATCTGCTCTTGAGACCAAATTCTATTACAAAAAAACTATTAATTTTCCAGGGATAAATGGCGACATAAGAGTATAAAAAAAACATAATTTTACACTGCATGAACTACTACTAATTGAGCTTAAGAGTTGTATCCACCTCACTTGGAGCAACTTCTTGATCTTCATTAGTTGGTTGAGGATGAAGGGGCCGAAGAAATTCACAAGACGCCATAGAACCTTTTGAGGGAAAGAGATGTTGATGCACTGGAGCGATGGAGGGAGGATGTTGAAGCTAACGTTGTAGGGATCTGATATGAGTGTCTTGTTAGCTAACTGCTGGAAGAATTGTTGTCAGTTCCTCATTCTTCTTGGTCTCGTGTTCCTGACTCTAATGATAAATGAACGTTGGAGCTTCGAAGTGCCTCAATTTTGGATTGTTGAGTATTGATCTACTCCTGAAGACGCTCCAAGCGACAATCAATGCATTCACAGGGTGAATTACTGTGCCTCCACATGTTGTGCCTCTAGTAGAAACATAATGAAGACCAAAGCCTATACCAAAAATTAACAGAATTAGCGTTGTTGAAATGCCAAACGAACCATTCAATTACCACCCATAATCTTTCTTTGATCACAACCTCCAGTGGAAAATGAAGTTAGGTCCTCGCAACAAAAGGGCCGCTCCAAAGAATGAATGGGTGAGGTGACAATCATTCTTATTGCTGAAATCGTCCCCTGAAGTTCAGATCCCATTAATGTGTTGATGTGAACCAGGCCAGAATAGATGAATGTTTGCAACGGCTCCATATTGCCACATGAGAACGTCATATCTAATGAAATGAGTGTTATATTCCATGGGCATACCTTATAGTGCATGTGTGAAGGGGGATGAGAGCCTTGTGTCACCGATACATGAGGAGTCCTTTGAATGCATGCACCAATTCCTTTGTTCATTCTGAAGCTGCTTATAGCCAGAATCCCCACTTCCCTTTTTTTAATGTCATAAAGCCAATTTAATATCTAGACGGGACTGCATCCTTTTCCTAAACTCATAGAAAATTCAAGGTACATAATGTGATAAATATTGCTCATTTATCCCTAGTGTGCTTTGGGTAAGTTGTTTGGTTTCTCTAGCTTGAATATCCGCATGACCATTCTGATGTCTTAATACATGATGATAACTGACGGACTGGAATTTTTTCTCCAGATTCTTGATTCTGTAATATGTTTGTCATAGACTGGGATGATATTTTTTGATAATTCTACAGAGACCTTTGATAATAAGATCATAATCACCGATGACTATTAGGCGTACCAAATTATCAGCTGATATGAGATTCAAACCCATATAAACTGCCATAATTTTTGCTTGATTATTGGTAGTACTGTTGAGCCCCCAAGAATATTCTATATTTTTGTTTCCATCAGAGTCAAAGACAACTCCCCCTGCTCCTGCCGCCCCTCTTTCCAAACAATCATTGTTGGCCGAGTTGAAAGCCTCGTAATATTATTCTAGCTCAAACTCTAATTTTGAGTCGAATAAAGGAAAACAAATTGTCAACACAGACCCAATGTTACCATCGCTACCACAAAGGTCCATGCAAAGGAACCAAACGAGCCTCAGGAAGTTCAACGCCTCTTCCACTCACAGATTTGGGTGAAGGAGACTTTGTTACATTTTTGTTAGGGTCATAACCTCTGTAACCCCCTAAGTAGATAGACCACTATGTATTTCTATGTATGAGGCCACCATTAGTAAATAAAGCCTATGTAGTAGTGTGAACAAAATTATTGTAAGAAGGCTTACTAGAAGGTTCCACCTACTAGAAAGTTCCCTCTCTAGAATGTTCTTAGGGGATATAAAGTACTATATAAATATGTAGAAGCATTGTAAAAGATGTCTTTGAAATCATTTATAATCTGATCTCTGATCTATTGGAGGTAAAGAGGCAAGTGAACATTTCTTCCATATCAATAAAGGTTTAATATTCTGGTTCACATTGTCCACCGTGTTTTCAATCCTCTTTCTTTCTGCAATATATAAGAATAAAACTGTAATTTCTGCTCATGATATTTCTATTTGGCACACCACAAGTGGTATAAGAGCACTTTCCTGACACATTTTTAGAGCAATTTTTTTTTCAAGCTAGAGATGTGATATGACACTTATAAATAACATAGAGATTTGTCGTTAAGTGGGTAAACATGTATTCGAGGAAGTATACACACATGGACTACACGAGGTTTCACTTAGTTGGAAACCCTTGTAACCCTTATCGGTACCCCTTTGAGTAATACTGCATCATTTAACACTTGTACATGAAATTCACTTCCACATACCCTCGGGTATATTCAAAGTATTGTAGGTGTCCCGAAACCAACCTTAGATAAGTCGCTCAACCCCACCAATATATCAAAATGCATTGGCATATGGCACTCCCTTGTCCTTAGGAACATCGAATCCCTACTCCTTGTTGTTTGTTCAAAACAATTCTAGAACAAGGGGCTTTGTTGAAATTTTGAACATTAAATCACTGAGAACCTTGCTTCCTGCTGCAGTTAAGGAAATTCCTACATAATCTTCCATATTAAGAATTTGAGCATTTTGTCAATGCAATATTCTACAAATAGGAGTATAAATCCATAGGAGTAATTTTGAATTGGGGATTGATCTACCCAATAGGGCACCATGACAACCCTCCCATACTTAAATTTGGAAAATTGTATAAGGTCTTTGAGCATTTGTTTATCTTGAAAATGGGGGATTCAATGCACATGTTTGGGTGGTTCTTTTATTAAATATGGATTACTTGGCATGATACATGTGACTTGTAGACCCTTGGAGGGCGTACTTGTTTGTCTTTGCAGGGCCTTAACTGTTACACGTCAAAATTACTCAGCTGGATAAGTGTCGCATGTCCCTCTCAATTGTCGTAAGTGTCGCATCTTCCCTACAACTTTCGCAAGTGTCGCAAGTTGGTCACAAGTGTCACAAATGATGTTCAGACATACTGCCATGTCGACGACACTAAGGAGACACTTATAACATCTCACATGACTGATTTGAAGGAGGAAACTGGTTTATTGAAGTCAAATAACTCTTGACACCTGAAAGGAACCCTGAAACAAAGGTTTTGAGGGGGAACGCTCCCCTAGTTTAGCCCTAGAAGCGCTGGCGCTACCCTACAAGGCTTCAGGGAGCGTTATAACGCTCCCCAGCCCCCTCTGAAGGAGCGCTACTCATCTTGAGAGCGCTGGCGCTCCCCTAAAGCTTACCAGGGAGCGTTACAGCGCTCTGATGCCCCTTCTAAAGGAGCGCTGCCTAATCTGAGGTAGTAGTTGGCCCGTTAAGGAGAATAAGGGGGGGATCTTTCGAGATTAGGAGGCAGTTGTGCTCGAATTCTTGGTTTCATCAAGAGATCCCCGATCTAAGGAGAAGGTTCCCAACTTGTTCTAAAGATAACTCAAGAGGTTAAGCTCCTCTTAACCTATATAAACAGGCTCTATGATGGTGGAAAGGGGAAAGAATGGAAGATATGAAACTTATGATCTTGGAGGAAACTCACAGTCAGCCAAAGGAGAGTGATCAGTGAAGCTGCTGTCATCCAGGTTGTGGAGCTTTCATGCAAGGGTTAGACAAAGGGGACTTGACAAAGCTGTCGCATTCGCATCTACGATTGTAAGTACTGTTGTCGTTATTCTCATCAATATGACACGCTTGGCCTGTTTCTTTCTAGTTTGTGTCTAATGTCAGACGAACTTATCATTAATTGGTAGATCTGTTTTCAATCTAATGTCAAGTAGGAAGTGGTCGTATCTTGTTTTGTCCACAGAACTCAGCGAGGAGCAAAAGGATTGGAGCGCAACTCGGAGCGTGCAGGGATAAACGTCGATAAAAAGGTACTTCTGTCATCCTTCCTTCTCATGTGTTAGTTTAGATAGATTTGAAAGGAAGTCAGTGTCCATGTTAAGCATTTTATGTCTAGAGTTAGGGTCAAGCTCTTAGAGGTGATCTACCTGTCCGCAGGGAGATTTTCCTACAATAGAAACTAGTGACTCCACTGGGGAGATAGCCTCAAATCGAAACCTCTTGTTTCGATTTTCTCCTCATTGACCTTGTTCTATCCCTTGATTATTTCAGACCTGGTTTACTCCTCTTTTGATTAGTTTCATGAGCTGATTGGCTCCTTACCTTATCACACTCAGCATACTTGTCAAGTTTGAATCCCAATTTTTGGAATTTTTTGACATTTCTGGGACTTTTAGACCCTGGCGCCCCTGTCCTAGTGTTAACAGAGCGCCAGTGCTCCCCCATACCCTTGCACAGAGCGCTATAACGCTCCTTGCCTTTGGCAATAGAGCGCTAGCCTCTTTTTGGCCAAAAAACCTTCCAGAATTGCTTTGTTTAGGTTTTGCCTCTGTGTCTCATCTGCTGGGTGACTTTGTGAGTCAATGTTTCTTCCCATTCAGCCTTGACATCTGTCTTTTTTGAAGAAGAAACATCTCATTAGTTGGATCTTGTAGCCTTCTTCACCAGTTTCATTGAGTTTTTTCCTGTTGAGTGAAGTTCGAAACCCATGCATTGTTTTTCTCTCCTCATTAGCTGAGTAAAAAACCCTAGTGAAGATCATCAAAGGCCTACATACCTCTTTATCTTGATTTGAGTCAAGGTCATTGTTCTTCAACTTTTGCTTTTGGGTGTGAAGTTTGTTTTTCTCTTTGAGTGTTTTCTTTCTCTTTTTCGTTTTGATTGCTACGAAAGGGTGTATTGTTTGTGTGACTTTTGCTTGTGCTAGTTTGGTTTTCATTCATACCAAGAAGATAATTAGCAAGACAAGCATTGTGTTGTATTGATCATCATTCATACGTGAACAATAAAAGATATCTTCATGATTGATTGTGCATATTAGAAGGCATTCAAAAGTTTTTGCATTACATCGGGATTTGATTGAGAAAAAGAATTGTTTGAGGACACTCCTTATTTGTGCTTGTTAGTGAAAAGAACTTTCTCTCTCCCTTAGATAGATATTCATCGAAAGGAAATGACTGCTTATCATATTCAATGCATTCTTTGGGTCTGAGTCATAATCCCATTTGTTTCACTTCCATGCACCCCTTTGCGTAAAGAACAACCATAAAATCAACGCTAATTAAA
>JZKD02S1392618.1:405992-432709 GCA_000966675.3 Picea glauca
TTATCAATACAATTATGGATCCGCAGTGTATTTTATGGCGGCCATATCCTACTAAGTCTTGATCACCCAAGCATAGGTATGCCTGCCTTGGGTTTTGAAATCTGTCATGATATTTTTTGGATGTTTGTGTGCAGCTTCTGTTAGGTTCTCCGAGTCTATACCCTTGCTTGGACATCTACAAAGTATTTCAGTTATCAGTTGGTGTCTTCTAACTTCATACTTTGGGGGGAATTCTGTTACACGTCAAAATTACTCAGCTGGATAAGTGTCGCATGTCCCTCTCAATCGTCGTAAGTGTCGCATCTTCCCTACAACTTTCGCAAGTGTCGCAAGTTGGTCACAAGTGTCGCAAATGATGTTCAGACATACTGCCACATCGACGACACTAAGGAGACACTTATAACATCTCACATGACTCATTTGAAGGAGGAGAACTGGTTTACTGAAGTCACATAACTCTTGACACCTGAAAGGAACCCTGAAACAAAGGTTTTGAGGGGGAACTCTCCCCTAGTTCAGCCCTAGAAGCGATGGCGCTCCCCTACAAGGCTTCAGGGAGCGTTATAACGCTCCCCAGCCCCCTCTGAAGGAGCGTTGCTCATCTTGATAGCTCTGGCGCTCCCCTAAAGCTTACCAGGGAGCATTACAGTGCTCTGATGCCCCTTCTAAGGGAGCGCTGCCTAATCTGAGGCAGTAGTTGGCCCGTTAAGGAGAATAAGGGGGGGATCTTTCGAGATTAGGAGGCAGTTGTGCTCGAATTCTTGGTTTCATCAAGAGATCCTTGATCTAAGGAGAAGGTTCCCAACTTGTTCTAAAGATAACTCAAGAGGTTAAGCTCCTCTTAACCTATATAAACAGGCTCTATGATGGTGGAAAGGGGGAAGAATGGAAGATATGAAACTTATGATCTTGGAGGAAACTCACAGTCAGCCAAAGGAGAGTGATCAGTGAAGCTGCTGTCATCCAGGTTGTGGAGCTTTCATGCAAGGGTTAGATGAAGGGGACTTGACGAAGCTGTTGCATTCGCATCTACGATTGTAAGTACTGCTGTCGTTATTCTCATC
Source organism: Picea glauca (assembly GCA_000966675.3). NCBI lineage: Eukaryota > Viridiplantae > Streptophyta > Pinopsida > Pinales > Pinaceae > Picea > Picea glauca. Next base: position 407,057 of record JZKD02S1392618.1, read on the forward strand.
AATATGACACGCGTGGCCTGTTTCTTTCTAGTTTGTGTCTAATGTCACACAAACTTATCATTAATTGGTAGATCTCTTTTCAAGATAATATCAATAGAGTAGGAAGCGGTCGTATCTTGTTTTGTCCACAGAACTCAGCGAGGAGCAAAAGGATTGGAGTGCAACTCAGAGCGTGCAGGGATAAACATTGATAAAAAGGTACTGCTGTCATCCTTCCTTCTCATGTGTTAGTTTAGATAGATTTGAAAGGAAGTCAGTGTCCATGTTAAGCATTTTCTGTCTAGAGTTAGGGTCAAGCTCTTAGAGGCGATCTACCTATCCACAGGGAGATTTTCCTACAACATTAACAGGTGAAGATCTATTCCATGAAGGATTGTGCCTTTTTTACCTTCATGGTTGGTTGAAAACTCCAAGGATGGACGCCATGCCTCACAGGATGGGCTAAGCACCCTGGATCCATTTGCACACTTGAGATGATGAATGTTGTCATTGGAGGCACTTTAACACCATTAGGTGATGGCATGATGGCCCCTTCCACTTGGACATTGGCCTTTGGAGGCCCAAAATGTCACCTTCCAAGCCTTGATGTCATGAGAAAGGATAGGGTTTGTGGGTTTGATGGTTCTTGAAGAGAGATGATGTGGTTTGAAGAAGGAATATGCATGACATGACACTCCATAGCATGAGAGATGGACACGTGTCTTTTGGAGGCTCAACGACTTGCATCTAGAGGCTCAATGTCTCACTTTTGAGGCCTAGTGTCATCGTTTAGGGCATGACGTCACCCTTCTAGGGGATTTAATTATGTAATTTTATATTTTTAAGTTGTAAAAGGAAAATAGAGGAGGTCAACCTCCTTCTAATTTGTTGTTGACTTTTAAAAGTGGACAAATTGGTTTTGGGTGACCTCATATAAATAGAGGTCACCTCACTTTCATTTTATCATCATGTTTTGAGAATTACATAACATTCTTGGCTGAAAGTTTCATCTCTCTCTTCTTTGGTGCTTTTTGGATGGAATATTTGTCTCTTGGTGAAGGAGGGCTAGTGACTTCTCTTGATGCTTGTTTCTGGGAAATTGTGGTGAAATATTCTTGATAAGTAAGGTTTTTTCATGCTATCTCTTGGATTAGGTAAGAAATTTATGCAATTATATGTTTTTCTTCTTAATCTCAAGGTTTGTCAAAATCTTGGAGGAGTATAAGGGAATACACCCCCCCTCAAGATCTATCTTTTATTGTCATTGAAAAGGCTATTTTCAAAGGTTGCTACAAGGAGTAAAAGGGCTTACACCCTTGTAGGTTTAACTTGCTAAGTTTTGTTTGCTCTAGGGAGTAAAAGGGCTTACACCCCTAGAGAAGTAATAAACCCTAGTTCATAAACAAGAGACTCTATAACCCAATATATAAGGCACTAGTCTTTTGCATTAGAGATTGAATATTATGCATTGGTAAACATGATATCAAGGAGATTGAATTATTTAAGTTTGGAATTTGATTCTACATGCTTTAAGTTATATAGTGCCCTAAGGGTGTGTTGATTAGCCAAGTGATCTAGTTGTTGTAAGAAACTTTTAGCTACAGCCAATAGGGATGCAACAAACTCATCCTCTTTCGTTATTTTACTCACTTTTCTACTGTTGAAATTCACTTGTAAGCCTTGGCAATTGTTCTACTAGTTATAAGCTATTATTTGGGTCGTTTACTTGTTGATTTTATTGGCTAGAATTTGTTGTTGTAGAAAAATTTTGCTACATCCATAAGGTTGTTACATATCTTGCTGATAACACTTAGTAAGAACCCTCTAATCGCTATCAAAGTCTTGCTCTATTCATTGGAAAATTATCTACTTATTGCTAGCTTTCTTTCCAACATCTTGCACTTGATTTTGATGGTTAATGTCGCAGCTGTCATAACTCATTTATTGCTGATATATATTTCCATACTTTTGCAATTTTGGGACAACGAGGTTTCTTGTTGATTCCCCTTTGGTTTTGAGGCTTAAGTCTTCATAAATTGTCTTGTTTCGGGCAGGTCTAACATTATTTTGTAGGTACACTACCTTGGAAACCATTTATCACCTCATAAGACTTTCTCTCAAACCTCTTTCCATTCTTTGACCTTGACCTATAGAGGCATTCTTCGATCACTTTACACTTTCCATATCAATCCCCCTAGGGTCACCTGGGAAGCCTCCCTTGTGTTGGATTTAGCTTTCACTAAAATGAGGGGGACATCTCTTAAGGTGACATTGACTTGGTGTTTGGGTTTGGATTTGCCCAAACTAAAATCTGTGCGATGATAAGGCCTATCTCAATAGATTCATTGTGTCGCATTGATCACAATCAACCTTTTTTTGTGGACCCACATGCCCCATTACTAGTTATCTATCTCAACAGGCCTAGAAAGCTACACTAATGACATTGGTACAACTCTCCAGTAAGTATTTTTTTGTGGACCCTCTAGCCCCATTACATTGCACCCTCCCATCACTTTTTTCTTATGCACCCCATCCAAATGGCCACCCAAAACCAAGATTGTGGCAACCGCGTTGCAAAATTGGAAAATCTATGTGATGAGTTGCAAAGAAAATTTGACCGAGCTCAAGTTGTTACCAAGGAAAACTTTGCTACAGTTAATGTGAAGCTCAACAAACTAGATAAAGTACCTGACCAAATGTTCAAATTTATTACTAAATTCACAATGACTCACTCCCAAGAACAATCCTTCCACCAAGAGAGATTTGAATCATCCCATTCCATGGGGCTTCACTCTAACCCCTTTGTTTATGATCTGTTCCTTTCGAAGGTGGATGTGAATAAATTTGATGGCTCTAACCCCACTGGTCGGGTCACTCAAATGAAACACTATTTTTCACTACATGGTATCATCGACGACTTAATGAAAGTTTATGTCAGTGTCTTATATTTAGATCTCGAGCATTGGAAATGGTGGAAATGACATAAGAATTTCCATCGAGGTTAGATTACTTGGACTCAATTTGCCAGATATCTTTATGAATGTTTTTAAATGGATGCTCATTATTTGGGCTGCTTAACCAACTTAAACAATTGAGTACAGTTGAAGACGACATCTCTACTTTCGAGCAACGAGCTTTCCGTAATGAAGGCATGTCTGAAAACCTTCTTCTGAGAATGATTTATTGGTGGCATGAAGGAAGAAATCCATGCTTAAGTATTAATGGCTCTCCCTACCACTTGTCTCAAAGCCACTCAAAGAGTTAGGGAACCACAACAAGTGATCAATACTAAAATAAAAAAAACCATCCCTAATTCCTCATCCACATCCCACCAATCCCTCTATTCCATCTCCTCCTCTCAAGACCCAAAAATTAACCAGAGTTGAAATGGAAAAACGTCAACTTAAATGCCTTTGCTACAATTATGATGAAAAATGTTTTCCCAGGCACAAATATAAGCAACATAAAAAATTTAGGCCATATAAGAGGACATTTCAAAAGATGATGGTGATTCTCTCCGTCACTGCCTCAACCATATGATGACATTTCTCCCTCAGATCAACTAGATGTGGAACCCCAAATCTCTCCCTTAAATTAATTGGATACATTAAGCATCGTAAAGTCATTATCCTAATTGGCAACGATAACATCCATTACTTTATTCACCATCGAGTTTCACAAGAGAAATATTGTTATATCCATGCAGTGAATAAATTTCAGATCATGATTGCTAATGGAGGCTCCGTGAAATGTGGGGGTTGTTGTGAAAATGTGCACTTTCAAATTGGTGATTATTCTTGAAATCCCACATGTTTTCCATTAAAATGGGTGATTGTGACATTGTTTTGGGTGTTGAATGGTTTACGCACACTGGGACCAATCACCATGGATTTAAAGGAGTTATACATGACCTTCCAGCAGACCATGCATCAATACACTTTCCAAGGAATCACCATACGTTCTCTTGAGATTGTCATCTCACACCATATGGAAAACTCGTTAAAAAGAGCCATTATGGCATTATCGCCTAGTTCCATGCTATTCAATCCTTTGAGACACCTTCCCAAACCATTCATCCTAACATGCAGTTCATCTTATCCAAACCCTCCTATGGTGCCCATGATCATTCCATTCCACTCATACTTGGTATCCTCCCACCCAATGTCTGCCCTTATCACTACCCATTTGAAAAACTTAAGTTGAAATTATTGTTCAATAATTGTTATTTGCGGGTGTTATTTGCCCTAGTACCAGTCTGTATCCATCCCTTGTTGTCATGGTACTAAAAAATGAAGGCACTTAGCGCATGTGTCTTGATTTTCATGCTCTCAATAGAATCATCAACAAGGATAAGTTTCCCATTCCAGTCATTGATTATCTTTTGGATGAACTTAAATGTGCTCAATTTTTAACCAAACTTAATCTCCATTCAGGCTATCACCAAATTTGTCTAAAAGAGGTCGATATTCCCAAAACTGCTTTTTGCACTCATGAAAGCCATTATGAGTTCTTGGTGATGCCCGTTGGCATTTGTAGTGCACCCTCCACCTTCCAAAGTCTCGTGAATCATATATTTCAACCCTTTCTATGTCATTTTTTCCTAGTCTCTTTTTTTTAGCAGAAACTGGGAAAAGATATATTAGGGGTGTGTAAGAATCCACTGTTTTACAAAAAAGGTTCATTATAGACCTTCGAGAGATTCCACTTAGAGAAAATCTATTGCAAATGCGGGGTGCATTTCTGAAACAATATCATTTTCTTTTACAACCCCCTTTTCTAACAAAATTTCCGAGGATCTAATTCCCCGGATAACTCCGGTAGAAGATTCCGTTCATACAGATTGTAAGACAAAACATTAAAACATCATAGCTTAATTACCGTTTTCCAGTTTGACCTGCTGTATTTCCAGCATAGTTTCCGGATGCGGCTCATTCAAGTTTGGAATCTGGTTTACTGATGTCGATTGTTCATTCTTTGAATTTTCTTGTTGATCTCTCAGATTGCTTGGTGGATGTTGTGCACCTTCCAGCTGATCTAATCTCCTTCGCATTGCCTCCATTTTCATGCGATGTTCCTCTAACTGGCTTCTCTGGGCGTAACTCTTGTCTCAAAGATTCTCGATCATGTGTCTATGTTGGGACAACGTTTCGAGTTCAAAGGCCCTATTAGCACCAATTGCTCCAATTTGGATTCTAATCCTGCTGCAACCGCCACAATCCTCTTCAATTGGATACTCGACGCAATGCCCCAAGTTCGTCGAGACTCCTTGTCCTTTCTGCATTCCTGCGTATTCTAAAAAAGCTTCGAACCTGAAGTTGCCACGGGCTTTCAATGGGAGACGGGTCAAAACCCATGGGCTGAGCAAGAAGATGAGAGAGAAGCGGTCACAGTCCTTCAGGGTGGAAACAAGAGAGGTCCGAGGCCACAGGCCGAGCGAGGAGATGGAACCGCAGGATCCAAGGATCTGAGAGGGGGGTCTCGGGACGGGTCTGCTGAGGCTTTTGGGGGAGAGAATGACAAGAAGGGCTGAGATTGAGCGATAAAAGCATGAAATAAATCGAAGAGGGATGGATGATAAGAATCTGGACACCCAACGGAAAAGGAAGAGTAGATGAAATTACCTAGGCTGTCAATATTCTAAACGTACTTAGGCTTGAAGACGGGGCCATAATATCCCATGAATCCATTATGGTATGAACGTGCCAACTTGCTTGCTCGTTGGAATTTCCCTGTGAACAGTTCCATCAAACTCCATGATCTCGGGCTTGGAGGTGTTGCTGACGTCAAGAAGGTGAGTAAGCTGTGCGGTAGGGATTTCTCGTACCTTATCCATCCTCTTTTGGTCCTTGGTGACATAAAATACCATGAATCCTGAAGGACTGGCCATCTGAGATTTCCGCTTCATGATTACACTACTTATGTCGTTAGCTGCCACTTCCCCTTGGGCGATGTATCTTGATCTTCCTTGCCACCTACTCATTCCTATGTTGCCCTGCTCCACATGTTTGAGAGATAGCTCCCCACCAGTTCTGCTGTCGACACACCTCCTCCACTTGGATGGGCGTGTTCTCCAATCACCGGGATCCCCACCTCCGCTCATGTTCGCTTTCTCTCCCCCCGTGTTTTTTCTTAGCCTAGTGAATTGAGGAGCCCAAGCCCCTCTCCTGTTCACATGTCCATCACTTCTGATTAAGGCCACGATGAAGCGCCTCCTAACACCTCCCTCAACTTTTCCAGAATGGCACTCAGTCATATGATGCATTAGAACAAGGGGGTTGATGTTACCACTCCTTCCATCCTTAAGGATCCAAGCGTTTTCCCAATGGATGCATTCACCATTTTATCTGCTTCTTTGTTGTTTTCTCTCATTATGTGGTAGAAAGTTATCTTGATGTCTCGAGAATCCACTCTTATTCTATCCATTATTTGTTTTAGGCTTAAATCTCGTGGGTTGGACTCGTGAACCATCATTCTTGTTATATTTTTGGAGTCTCCAAGGGCGTTCAACTCTCGGATTTGCTGAGTCTTGGGAAGTTGAATGAATTTTAGCAATGCGTAGGCCTCGGCTTTGTTGTTAGTATCCATCCCAAGATTCCAATGATAGTTCAGGGATAATTTTCCTCCGGGTTTGAACAGAACCCCCCCCTCGCACTTGCCTCCCCTAAGTTTCCCTATGAAGCACCATCAAAACAAAGAGTATAGACTTGTTGTTTTTTGGATCCATATTTCTATGTTTTGGATATTGTGAAGTTGCCAACAAAATATATGCGCTGAGGTTGGAGGCTTACTTGATTGAAGATTAAAACTTACCATCCCTCTTTTTCCAGGATGTTCTAATTGGTTGGGTCTTCTACATTTAGAGGTTTTGAGTTCATAACTTCTGAGAGAATCAATTTGGCCTTAGCAGCTATAGTTTGAGGGGGAGATACGGTCCCTTGGAAAATTTGATTGTTTCGAGCCAGCCATATCTGCCAACAGACGAACTTGGGGACAACCCTCCATATACGCTTCAAAATTGGTTTTTCCTTGAAGGATCCCTGATAGTACTTATCCCAATTCCCCAAGCTGGGGGTGGGGGTTGAAGGCCATCTTATTTTTCTGGATAGATTTTCGAAGGCCACTTTCCAAATTGTTTGCGAGAAGGGGAAATTACAGAAGAGATGATGAATACCGTCTTGATTGCTTTGACATAGTGGACAATTGAAAGGGTTGTGGAAGCCTCTTTTCATAAGATTCTCTCTTGTGAGTATTTTCCCATGAGCTAGAGACCAAGTGAAGAGTTTAACTTTGGGGAGGGAGTCTTGGCTCCACACATTTTTCCATTTTGTTGAGTTATGATACACTTTCATAGAGGAGAGGATCATGTTGTATCCTTCTTTTACTGAGTAGCCATTTATTCCCCATCCCCAACTATTTGGAATGGATTTAAGGATGGGGGCTACCCCTTTCAGTAAGAGGTTAGAAGTTGTGCCTGGTTGATCGAGTGCTTAGGTACTATCCCTAGATGCCAATCCTTCCAGCTTCCATTCTTGTTCCAGGCTGAAATATCATAGAGGGTGCATTTGTGTTCATCAAGCATCCATCTTTTTAGATCGCGGGTTTCTGCTTCACAGGCTTTGAGGTCCACTCCTAGAATTGGGTCTTGCCAGATTCTGATCATTTTTCCATTTCTCGGAATCCAGGAGAGATGTTCCTTGGAGAATAGAGTAGCGACCCTTATTAGTTTCCAGATTTGCGATCTTGCTTGGGGAACTTGTGTTTTGTCCATGCATCTTTTTCTTTTACCCATCCTATATTTTTTTATTAGAGCCATTTTCCACCATTCCTTTTTTCCTGTGACTATCCTCCAAATAAGTTTAGCTCCCATTGTTATATTGGTGACTTCGATATCTCTGATTCTAAGTCCCCCACTTTTTTGGGGTAGGGTGACTATATCCCAGTTCACTGGGTGGAACTTTTTGTGATTATATTTTCCTCCTTGCCACAAGAATTTGCGAATAAGCTGTGCCAAATATTTTAGGATTCCCTTTGGAGCTAGAAGGGTAGAAAATTGAAATAAGGGGAGAGCTGAGAGAACTGATTTGATCAGGACCACCCTTCTTGCTGGGTTGAGCCATCTTGATCCGCAAGAATCCATCTTTTCTTTAACCTTTTGGAGAGACAACTGCCAAAACTCACCAAGGAGTGCTTTTAAACACAAAGGGAGACCAAAATATTTGAAGGATTTCCAATCCTGGCTGATGTCGAATCCCATTATTTGAGCAATTCCTGCTCTGATGGCTGCAACAACATTCCAAACGTATATTTGACACTTTTCCTTGTTCAGGAGCCCTCCCGAAACTAAAAGAAAAGTGTCCAGAACTTGTAATAGTCTTCTAGCCAGTATTTTTGAGGTCCCACTCAAGAGGATTGTGTCGTCTGCAAACTGGGAGTGATTGATTCTTTTGACCCCTTGGGCGATTTTGATACCTGGGATTGTGCCATTGATGCTTTCCCATTCAAGATTGCGATTTATGGATTCAACCATGATCACATAAAGGAGGGGGGAAAGAGGGCAGCCCTGTATTAAACCTCTAGAGGCTTTGAAGAAAGGAACATGCCTTCCATTTAGGAGGGGAACAATCCAAGGGGAGGCAATACAAGATTCCATCCAGGAAATGATATTTTGACTAAAGCTTAATTTTTTCATGACTTTAAAATGGAAGTTGTGCTCTACTCTATCAAAATCATTCGCCATATCAAGTTTTATTGCCATACTTGATTCCCCTCGAGAGTTGCTGGCGTGAATTGCTTCTTGAACTAGGATGAAGTTGTCCCATATTTGGCGACCTACCACAAATCCTCCTTGACTTGGAAGGATTAGTGATCTGAGAAGAGGATTTAACCTGTTGGCGATTATTTTGGAAATAATTTTGTAGGAGATATTGCAAAGAGAGATGGGTCTAAACCGGTCCAGGGAAGAGGCTCCAATTTCTTTTGGGTTGAGAGATAAGAAGGAGGAGTTGGTGGCTCCTCCCATTTTTTTTGACTTGTGGGTGAATCTTATCATCCTTATGAAATCCTTTTTGATTATGTGCCAACACTTTTTGTAGAAGTGAAGAGTGAAGCCATCTGGACCCAGGGCTCTGTCTTCGTTGAATTGATTTAGAGATTTTAGAATTTACGCTTCTTCGATTGGTCTATCAAGATGCATATTGTATTCCTATGTAACCTTACTGGGGATGTGTTTGAGAAAAGCATCTATTGTTTTTTCTTAAGCTCTACCAGAAGTGGTATACAATTTATGGAAATGCATTGAAGCTTGTTGTTTGATTTGGTTGAAGTCTTTTAGAATTTCCCTTTCCGGGGTTTTCATTTCGGAGATTTGGTTTGCCCAATTTCTAAATTTTTCTTGTCTGTGGAAGAAGGAGGTGTTATTATCCCCTGCTTTCAACCACAGGCTTCTGTACTTTAAGAGCCAGGTGATTTCCTCTTATGCTAGCGCTTGCATGCAATCCTTGTGAGTTTTTTGTTCCCTTATGATGTGGCTTTGCTGGATCTCAATTTTTTCCATTTCCTCCTACAAGTTTTCGAGTTGAAACGTTTTGTCCCTAGCGTTGCTTTGCATTGAGTTTTTTGCCCAAATTTTTAGGTAATCTTTTACCAGTTTTAGTTTCTGCTCCCAGATGTAATTGGGTGAACCTGTGATCCACTGATTCCATGTTAGAGAAATGGACTAGATGAGCTCCAGGCGGTCCAACCAAATAGTGTTAAATCTAAAGGGGATGGGCCCCCAATTTTTTTGAGCTTCGATGGTTAGTATGCTAGGTCGGTGATCCGACCTTACCCAGGGAAGATTCGAGGAGAAAGATTTGTCTAGAAGAGCCAAAAAGGAGTTGCTGATCAGGAAGAGATCCAATCTTGTCGCTATGTGCCCTAGACCAACCCTTCTATTGTTCCAAGTGAACATTCCTTTATCCGAAGGGATGTCAAAGAGATCCAGATCCGATACAAGATCATCCAGTCTTTCTTGGAATTGATCTCTCACCACTGATCCTCCTCATTTTTTTTTTGACACTCTGGTTGTTTTAAAGTCTCCGATAATGATAAGATTTTGAGGGGGATTGTCAGTGGCCAGATCCAGAAGGGATTTCCAACATTCGTTTATTTCCATATAGTTATTGGGCATATAAACATTTATTATGGAGTATAGCATACCTGAGTCTTTCTTGACATTTATTATAGTATCTCCCTCCTCCTTCCTCACTTCGCCAGTTACAAAGTTTGCAAGGGAAGGCAAACTTTCTCCGTCGTTTCATCCCAAACTATGCTGAGCTAACTCTTGGATTTACGCGACTGCTCAAGAAAGGTTCTGAGTTCGTATGGGATACCACTGCCAACAAAGCTTTTGAAGCTTTGAAACTGTCTTTGAAACGTACCCCTTTACTCTTCCCACCTATTTACAGTCGAGATTATTTCCTTTACTTCACAGCCTCGGACTATACCATCGCTATGGTTCTTGTCCAGGAGGATGACTCTCATGAAGAACATGTCATTTATTACTTGAGTCAGAGTCTCATGACTACCAAAACCAAGTATTTACATGTTGAAAAACTGGCCTTGGTAGCCGTCCAAGTAGTTCAAAGTTTCTGACTCTATATCCTTTCTCGCAAGACTACGGTAATTTCTAACTGCAACCCTATGCAGCACATTCTTACACGCCAATTGCTAGGGGGAAAATACTCCAAATGGATCACAATACTCCAGGAGTTTGACTTAGAATTCGGACGCGCTAAGTCCAAGAAATCCTTGGCGTTTGCCGAGTTGATATGCGACCTTCCCTACTGTTAGCACTCTGTAATTTGCCTAAGGATGCTGAGGCAATCACAGAGGTAACCTCGAACCACTTCAAGTCTTGGATCTAGCCCTCTAAGACTCAGAGAGGGATCTCTCTTTTAGATTTAACTTGGTTTGTAAGGGATGGATTTTAGGCTAGCTATAAACGTAATGAAAGTATGGGGTTGGGGTTTTTAAATGGTCGTTTTGGGACAACAAGGAGGGCCATTGGGCAAATGGGGTCTGTGCTTTAAACAATGTGATTCACTCTCAGATCTGGACAAAGTTATTTCACAGGGCAAGGTAGTGGCAATATTAGATCGAATTAAGTTTAGATGGCATCGATTTGAGGAAGAAATAGGTGAGGAAAAAGCCAGGCAAAGGAGCAGCTAAGAATTCCTAAACTAGCCTTTTAGAAGATAAACATAAAGATCATCACAAGCTGAGAGGCAGAGTATCTGCTGATAAATTCTGCTTCTATTACTTTCCTTTTGATAATAAGAACTGAAAACAATCATAATGATCACAGGAAAAACATTAAACAGAGAAAAAAAACACCACCAATATCTCCACACAGGAATCCTATGAAAAACTTGTCCTTTACTGATCGGTCTTTTAATGATTACAGAAAAAGAAATTTCTGGCCAAGCACAGCCATCAACTCCAACAAAGAAAATTAAAAATTCAGGTCGAAAGCCTCACACAGGTCGACCCTCTCCTACTCTGCCCAGTCGCACCCTCTCTCTGTTTTTACATCACTATAAATAATAAACAAACCCCCTAGCCTTTCAAGACTCAAGATCTGCCTCTCTACTTTCTAAAAATAGAAAAGCAGTTACACAATTGACACCTGTAAATGTCTCCTAAAACAAACCACCAGTAATTTAAATGGAAACTAGATTTGGTATCTGCTGCTTCGACATCTGGAGTTGGTTAGGATTTTGCTTCTTGCTGTCACGAATTCAATTCTCCAACTACTGCCTGGACGATAGGAAACCTCTGCCACCTCCCTGTAACTGAAATCCCTGTCTTCCATTTGGTTCGATCTATGCCTGAAAACTGGGATACATTCCATTTGTCATTCATGAAATTAAACTTGCCACATGCCCTTGAATGCTAGTTGCATTTGAACGATGCTTCAAACAATGATCTTTCTGCTTTCTCAGATTCTTTCAATGCTACAGAGCGTTTGTGGGATTTTATCATCTGAACAACCTGGTTGACATGCTGTGAATCCTCCGACCAAAAGAAATTTCCTTCACATAAATGTTGCTTGGAAATTTTGTGGTTGGCATGTAGTTTGCATTAAAACCCGTCCCTGGAACATTGAGAATTATCCTTATATAAGAAATGCCTCCATCCTGTTGGATCGAAACACTCTTGATAGTGGCTACATGAAAAGGAATCATAACACCATAAATTGGTACCAAAACTGCATCGTTCTTTGTATCAACCTGAATCATAAGATCTCTTGCAGAAGGGATATTATCTACATTTTTGTAAGTAATCATCTCACTGGATGGCTTAGAAGAACTATGCATGTCCCCTGAACCATTACCCCCTGTAGCCAATCTCCTTTCAGTCTCCTCGTTCTGACTTAGGCACCTTCCCAGGTGTAGTAGTAGGCACCGACCCATCTGCTTTTCTCCCTGGCCAAAACCTAAGTTTCTGCTGTCCTGTTTTAAGTTGTTTCTTGCTGTTGAGAAGACAGAAGGTAGCACCACCGATGACCACATTCTACTTGAGAGAATAAACATCCCAAACAGTGAAAGCAATTTGGGCATCAACAGTCAAATCCCTATACTTTGTTCAATAATACACCCAAATGAGAATCCCTCTAGTTAAAAACTTACTGGTCCACTTGAATAATTTTGGAGGTACTCTCCACCTCTGGTTTTGCTATGCCTCTACAAAATAAAAGCACTTTAAGACCAGTGAAGCCAGCAAATTCCAAAATATTGCAATCAAAATATTCCCACGAACAACTTGATCTTCAGATTCAATATGCTTGTAGAGATCAGGCTGAAAAAGAAACCTCTCCATCTCCTCGGGCTTTGTTTGTATAGCTGTTTCCTCATTTGCTTTCTTCAATTAATGTTCCACAAGTCGATTCAACTGCATCTCTTCTTGGTTGAGGGCTGCCATCGTATCCTTTATTGACTGTGTTGACCCACTGTTAATTGCATCTTTAAGTTCTTGTATGTATAGCCAACAAAATTTAAATCCTTTGCTGTCAACATCTTCCGCCATGGTCCTGATCCTGTTCTCGTCTGAGATGGAGATTCAACTTCATCAAACTTTTCAAAGTTTTGTGTGTCAAGTTCCTCATTGACCGTTGGTTTATATGCTACCTCAACTTCATACAGCTTATCCCATACAATGCTTTTAAACCATGGATGTGCCTTTATCTCATTAGCACCTCTAGAACCAAGCCTGTGTTCAACATCACATAATAATCTATGAATAAGATCCTTAGCCTCCAGTGACAACCTAGCCTCCTTAGGGAATTTCAAGTAGTGCCTCCAATGAACAATCTTCTTGCAAGTTGTCAATGGATCCTCTGAATAAAATGGTGGGTAGCCAACAAGCATCTCATACATTATTGCTCCAAGGGACCACCAGTCGCATTCCATGCCATATCCTTTCTTAAGCAAGACTTCAAGGGTAATATAATCTGGTGTGCCAACTGTAGAATATGCCAACATCCTCCTATTTCTTTTTGACATCCACCTGCAGCTTATTGCCACATCCCGTACTATTTTATCAGGTAGAACGGTTGCAATTTTGACATATTTTGATATATTCGATTCACCAGAATATTTAGCAAGGCATTCTTCAAGTTTCGTTTCTTCTTGAATAGACCACTCCATAGCGAGCCTCGGGTCGTGCTTGAGCGCCTCCTGGATTCAAACTAGCAGCCATTCGAGCTTTCCTCTTCCCTGCTCTTTACCGTACTTTCTATATCATAACCTTCTGTCGCAATTGACATTAAAGCTACCAAGTTCTTTGGGCAGCACGTTAGACATGAAAATAGTTGCGTCAGAATGAAGGGAGCTCCCTGGGAGTGGTGGCTACTCAAAGGCCTGTTGAATTTCTTGGGATCTAATCCAGCTGCTACTTAAATTATTTTACGGGCAACGTCAAATCCTTGCGAACGACACCTTTAATCTGGTTCAACACCTGTCATAGGGTTTAGAAGTTGTGTTTTATATATTTTTCAACTTTCTGCTGGCGATATCCCACATTCACATGGTAGACTGAACTTTGAGTGATTATATTAACCAACAATCATATGTTGTATCGATGAAGTGAGCCCGAGGCTTGGGGTTTGGTGCTGGCACTGGCTTGTGTGTTTGTTGTTGGTGCATGACATGTTATCCTCGGTGTTGAGTATTAGGAGGGTTGGCCCTAGGCCAATATAATCTTTTTGCTAAAAATATTGTCAAACTTTTTGCATAAAACTCTGCATAAAGGCAAAGGCCGAGGGGCCATTTTTTTTTAATTTTTTTAAATTCGCTAAACATAGAGTATAAAAACCCAATTTAGGCTAATAAACCCAACTTTGCATGTACCCACAAGAATAACAATTTTTGCCTTTCAAACCAATTCCCAATTTTGCTAAAAATGCACCTGAATTCGCCTTGAAGCTCGCGTTCAGGTACTCATCTTATGCTTGGACAGTGTCGAGCACTTTTTGCCACCTTCGCCATGCGTCATGAGGAAAAGCATATGCCTGAAATAAATAAATATTATTCAGAACACTGATTCCCTATTATATAGGGTTCTAACACCTACTCTGAGACGGAAAATGTCGCAGCAGATTCATTACCTGATGAATCCCTTTTCTTGATTAGTTCTGATGAACTTTGGTACGGAGATATCATCATATATCTCCATACCTAGACTTTTCGGCCCAATTTGTCTAGCACTGATCACCATCGAATACGCTACCAAGCTCGTCAATATATTATCCTCGGTGATACTCTTTATCATCGTGGGATTGACTCTGTTTTTCGATGCTACCTCACATTTGACGAAGCTGAGAAAGCCCTAAATGACTGCCATTCTGGAGCCTGTGGTGGTCACATGTCTGGGTATGCTACTGCCCGAAAGATCTTACGAGCAGGGTATTTTTGGCCTTCTTTATTCAACGATTGTATAATTGTCGTCCAAAAATGCCACGCTTGCCAAACCTACAACAATAAAATACGATCACACCCTGCTCCTCTACACCCTGTGGTCTCTGTTGGTCCTTTTTTGAAATGGGGTATCGATTTCATGACATGTCACCCTCACTCGACCAGGGGGAATGGTTACATTATTGAAGTCGTAGATTATTTTATGAAATGGGCCAAGGCGATGCCAACATTCGACAATATTGGAAGGACTGCAACATTATTTATATTCAATCACATCATTGCTCGGTTTGGTGCTCCTCAAGCTATTGTTACTGACCACGATAGCCACTTTAGAAACTTCATGATGTCCGAACTCACTAAAAAGTTGGGTCTTCGCCATGACAACTCAACACCCTACCAATGACCAAGTTGAAGCAATAAACAAAATCCTCATTACCATGCTTCGACGAATGATAGGGATTCACAAAACAAGTTGGCACACGATGTTGTTTTCAACATTGTGGGCTTACCGGACATCCGTTAAGTCTGCTACCAGGTTTACACCATTCTAGTTAGTCTATGGTCTAGAAGCCATCTTGTCGATTGAATTTGAGATACCCTCCTTAAAACTAGCCGTCAAACTTCCCCCAAACACTTCTGCCGTAGAAGAACGTCTATTGTATCTCATGCAATTAGATGAAACCCATCGCGATGCCACCCTAGTTATAGAAACCCAGAAGAAATGCGTCAAATCCCAATACAAAAAGAATGTCAAGCTACGCGTTTTCTCCGAAGGTGATCTGGTTCTCCTTTACGAACAAGATCGGGATATGCTAGGAGCCGAAAAATTTGAAGCTATGTGGCGAGGGCCTTATATCGTCAGACGAGTTTTGGAAAAAGGAGCTTACAAGTTAGTGGACTACGATGGTATCCCTTTGAGTGAACCCAGAAATGGGTTATACTGAAAGAAGTATTATGCTTAAGACCACCTGTGCATGAGTGCTTGTATTTTATTGTATCATACTTTTTGTTACTTTAGTATGCTTTTTCGTTATTTGGTCTCTGCCCTCGACTACTTATCTTGCATTGTGCTTGGTTTCCAGATGTCAGAGTCTTCTCTACCCAACATTGGCTTCACCGATGGTGCTAGCCATAGTACTCAGAACCTGACTTCTGTTGCATGGACAATTTACGCACCTACAAACGAACTTATCAGTCTGCGAGGTGTGTGCCTTGGTCGTGCGACCAATAATATTGTGGAATATAGTGTCGTCATCGAATTGTTGAATGATGCTATTTCGCTTGATATCCGCCACCTGGTTATACGACTCGATTCGTAACTAGTAGTACTACAGTGAAGTAACGTCTATGCTATTCGAAGTCCTACTTTATTACAGGTATATTTACGAATTCCCCTCTTGGAACATTATTTTGATTATATCAAATATCAACACATTCCTAGATGTCTAAATACATTGACTGATGCATTAGCTAACTATGTGTTAGACAGACATTTGGGGCATTTATAAACCAATCACACATCACATGTATAACACAACTCAAAATAAGATGGTAAAACCCGTATATATGTATATAACGATCAAAAGTTTTTACAAAAAGTTTTCGTCCAAGGATCAAAATCTCAAAATACGAAGCCCATAGCTTCTACAAAGTAGCATCACAAATGACGTTCATGATAAAACACAACTGTTCGGGCCACCCTACGAAGCAGTCAACTGATAGACTCGGACACGCCCACAGTATGGCACTGGTAACGTCTAGGGATCTCCCCAATAGCAATATCTGGGATGTCCGTGGTCAACCCCTCCAAGTTCTGCTCCACTGCCTCGTAGTCTTTGGCATCCCATCTCGCCACTGGAGCCGCTTCTCCTTGTCATTAAATAGGAGACATTCCTGGAGGTCGATATGGCCTCACACCTGCGTCATCAAAAATAGATTTTTTGATTAGTTCTTGGATAAACATAAAAACATTTCATATGATAAAATTTGCAAAAACATTTAAAAAGAACAAAATGTGTACTTCTTACCTAAGTCACCCCACTGAGCATCCTCAGGCAGGGACAAATCCAGATCCCCTCGGAAATCCAAACTAGCATATGCGTAGTCATCAATCATCAGCATCTGGGGCCTTAACCAGTCAAAAAATGAATCATTGTACTTGATTATAGGCCCAGCTACGTGACGAGCCATGAGGTTGCACAAACTCAACATCCTCAGATCCTGTGGGGCCGATAAACCCCAATCAAACTGTAATCGTAGCAGTGGGACCCTCTCGAGGAAGAATGACACCAAAAGTGATTCGTACCCAAACTGCTTCAAGTCACCCTTTCTGCACTTCGTCAATCACCTCTTCATACTGCGGAGAACTGCATCCGACCAGTTGAAGACCCGAGGCTCTGTGCACTCTATGGCGTATTGGAAATAGCTCTGGAGAGCCATGTGCAGAGCCGTGCTCCCAGCCATGCATGCAATGGTAAACAAAATGGTCCGTAGGGTAAGATCTTGGACCCCCCAAATAACAACTTTACCTTTGCTTCTCTCTGCCTCAGGAACACAATACTGGCGACAATACTCACTCATGGGGAGTCCACCGCCTCTGCCTCCGGTCAAAGTAGCATGGTATCCACGCCATGACAACCCTATTAGAAAATAGATATCCTTGATATCTAGGGTCAACATATGGACTCCCACGTAAAATAACTGTTGGTCCACGTCCCACATGTGGACCAGGTATTCCAATAACCTGAGTTGGGCCCTCATACCCGAAATCCTGAAAAATTTCAATAGCTTACAGTCCCGGAGGGCAGCGACTGTACCCGGGTCATTCCCGACAATGGAATCATCCTCCTCATGTTCCCTTTCTCACCATTCCAACATTGTGATGGTCAAACACCTGCAAAAGAGCCATGAGAAGGGAGTCAACAACTTGTTTTAAACTCTTGCATATTTTTTATTGAGCAAAACCAAACTTTGAAATCCATTTTTCGGCCCCCACAGGTGGCCCTTTTGCACAGTGTGAGATTCTCGCAGGTGCCCTGAAGGCCACCTGCGAGAATGCTTGAGCGCATGGTGTGACCCTAAAATGGACCTAAAACCCTAAAAATTGCCAATAAAAACTAAAAATAAATCATGGAAAAGTTGAAAGATCAAGAGCTTACCTCGTCGACTGAAACGATTCGCCGAATGATCTCTTTTGCCTCCTGCTATCGAGCAAAGAAATTTGGGGGAAAACGAGGTATGGTGGACAAGTTTTTGGCAAAATCACAATGAAATGGTAAAAAGCCCTTTTTACCCATATTTATTCACTTTTTACTATTTTTATTGATTTTTAATATTATTTTTATTGCTTTGCTTATAAAACCTAATGCCCTAATAGCCTTGTGAGTATGGTTTTTCGCATATATAGCAATTTCGAAGTCCGAACGAGGGGGTACGGGTGTTTTTTATTTTTGTCGCATGTACAACTACTTTTTTAGGGTTTTTGTAGGAAAAACCTCGAGCTCAGTCTTCATTCGTTCTCGCGCTCGAAAATAAATGAGAACGTAACTGAGTATACTTTTTCTCGTCTTTTCATACTCGTCATGGTAACACGAAAACGATGAACACAAAGGAGTATCCTTTAAGCTCTTTTCACTCTCCATAAAAATGAAAAGATTGCTGAGCGATCTTGTTCTTTTCACGCTCGCTAAAGTATTTGAAGAAAACGTTTGACAAGCGATAGTTTATCACTTTTTCGGTCTCGTCGAACTCTTTTACGAAAAAGGAACTGGGAGAGTTCTCTTTAAGTGTTTTTCAGACTCTCAAAACATGAAAAACCCCCGAATTTTCTATCCTTGGACTCGTGAAACAAACATCGAAAGACCTGCGATGGGACCGAACCACTCCTTCCTAGGGTTCGTTAAATATACTCTGAGGGACTCATCCGAAGGTCCTCAAGATTGTGTAAAAATAAAGAGGTACTCGCTAGAAATGGTGGGGGAAATTTTGGGAAAGGGATGTGTTTTCATATTCATATTAATGGCAGTAAGCGTCGCTCTTGAACATGACACCCCCTATTCATCAATTGAATCTGGGTTGGGAAATCCATTTGTCTCTCGTTCGACTTGCTACAAGGTCATATCTTGGGTCATCTTTGAGTCAGTGCTGCCAAGTCCTTGGTTGTGTTGTTCATATGTTCAAGAGAAGTTCACACGAGCCCCTTATTGAGTCGGCCATCTACAGTTGTCCATTCTTACTATGTCAACCTTCCCAATGTCCGTTTCGACCCATATTCATACTTTGTTTCACCCTCAAAATCTGTTGCTTATTTCGTGTCATTGATGGGGGATACATCAAGGCCCTTCTGTGATAAGTCTTTTTCCGTCGAATCCAACTCATTATCTATAAATGAGACTTAGAAATCATTTAGTACCTTAGAACCTGCATGCCTTAATGGCAAGTCTCTTCGCTTTCGAAAGGGGGTTCACATCATTGATCCCTGATCAAGAGATTCTGCCGAGTGCTCGACTTCATCTCATTCATTCACATTCATTCGGATTGTACTTCGGTACCTTGGGAGTCATTGACATCAATGGTGATTTCCCTCGCACTTGTTAATGATTTTTATCAATGACCGGTAATCAAGTGGTTTCTACCATGTTCGACTTCAACACATGTAATCACATGGATAGATTCATACTTTCAGGTGACGAGATTGAAGACCCTAGGTCTCATCTTTTTGATCCAGGCTGCGATGGAGTATGTATGATCTGTATCGGCACATAGATCCATTTTGTATGTCATGTGGCTATGTTGTCTTAATTCAAGTCTTCTCACATAGATCCACAGTGTATTCCTGGTGGCTATGTAGCATTTTGATGACATGGATCCACGATGTATGATTGGTGGCCTTGACCTACATTTATGATTCCATTCATTTGTGATCTAAGCATGGGAATGCCTACCTCATAACTGGTATTATATTCTGCAGATGCTTGATTGTTTACAGGTCTCCGATTAGGTGCGCTCCTTGTTTCTGACACACACACACAGTTTACAAAGTATTTCGGCTGTCACAGATTCCAGCCTCATACTTTGGGGGGAATTCTGTTACACATGATTTTGGTCACTCTGGTGATGTCTCTACAAGTGATGTATTCAGGCTCCCACAAGGACTTTTTGCCTGAGAAAAGTGACTGTTGTCTTCTTCCAAAAAACACATTTTTAAGATGAGTTCACAGGCTGCCTATGTTACAGGGTGCGAAAATGTCTCATTCTCGTAGGCCACCCACACTTAGGGTGCGAACGGTTCACAGTCTGCTCTATAGGTAGGGTGCAAACCTATTTTTAAGCTTGAAGAAGAGAAGAGGTCATGAAGGTTCTAGAAGGGAATCTTCTAGAAAATGAGTTGGCATTCACATGGTTGGCATCCTACTGACTTCTCAGATTTGGTGGGATCATCCTCATCCATGTAACCATCCCTCCTTTTCCTATATATTGATAGGTTTCTCATGGAAAAGGTTAAGCAATATTAAATGAAGAATTGGTGAAAGAATTGTGTGAAGAACTCTGCTTGGACAGAGGCTTGAAGACCCCATATGTTTTATCAAGTTGTATTGGATCTTATTCATACAAGTGCAGAGCAAGTGTGTGTGTTGGAACCAAGGGTCACTAAAAGAAATCTTGCGACATCAAGGCGATCCGGTTGTATCTTCTACTTTCATTTAATATAATACGGCGACATGTCCCTTTCCCATAAAATCACTCTTATTTTATTGCATAACTCCTTGATCATATGCATAGGTTGAGATTGAATATACTTTGCCATCTTCACTTTGGTTGGTTTGTGTTGTCTTGGACTTGATTTCACAAGAGCGCCAGAGCAAAGCGGGAACAAGAGAGACCTAAGGAAGCGATATAAAGGTATGTCACTCATTCTTTCTTAGTAGTAGATTTAATGATTACAACTTAGGGAAAGAGTCGTGTCCTGTCCTATTTTGTTCTAGATTCAGGTGGATCTAGGGAGATCTGTTAGTGTCCGCACCTACCGATTTATCCGATAACAAGGGGTCGCACTGAAGGAGAATGAACACCTACCTTAGGGATTTCAATTGTTTTTTTTACAAAACGCGAGGGGCTTGGCTTGATTGATTTGGCATAAGACGAGATTAAGGCCTGGAAGGCCTGCAGGTCTGAGGACGAGAATCCTGGGGGAGGATTCCCTCACTCAGAGGGAGCCATTAAGGTGCTGACATCCAAGAGCACTATCGAAAACCCTAGGATGTATACCGCAATGATTCCAAAAAAAAAAAAAATCCTAGTCTTTTTTTATTACATCCTAATCTATGGAAAAACTTGGCAGGTTCATGTTACCCATGTAGACTAGGTCTTACAACTCCTTTCTCAACATCAACTATTTAACAATAAGTCCTAATATGCCTTTGGCATATATGAAGTTGAATATTTGGGCCATATTGTTAGTAAGGATGGTGTATGAGTGGACCTAAATAAAATTGAAGCAATGGATGATTGGCCCTGTCCTATGTCTCTTAAAAGTTTACAAGGTTTCCTTGGTCTAATGGGGTACTATAGAAAGTTTGTCTAGAACTATGGAGAAATTGGCGCTAGCCTCACTACCATACTTAAGAAAAATTCTTTCACTTGGAATGTGGTCACAAATCAAGCCTTTCAGGATTTGAAAGATGTTATGTGTACAACCTTAGTACTTGCTTTTCCCAACTTCACTCAGAATTATTTTTTGGAATGTGATGCCTTGGGAAAAAGAATATATGAAATTATCATGTAAGAAGGAAGACAATTGGTCTTTAACAATAAAGCACTTTGTGACCAACACTTGAAAAAATCCACCCATGAAAAAGAAATGTTGGTCATTTTGCACACCATGGATATTTGACATCCTTACTTGCTTGGGAACCTTTTCTAGATTAAAATTGATCATCGTAACCTCAAATAATTTTGGAGCAAATGATTTCATCGCCGGAACAATGTAAATGGGTTACCAAAATATTAGGATATGATTATGAGATCAATTACAAGAAAGACAAGGATAATGTGGTAGTTGATGCTCTCTCTAGAAAACATGAAGAGGAAGGGTCCCTCTTTTATCTCTCCTTCATTATAGTTGATTGGGTGAATAAAGTCCACAATGAATGGTTCACTGATCCCAAGATTTCTATCTTGATCCAATAACTTCAACATGATTCTTATGCATCTTCAGGCTACACTTGACACAAGGATGAGCTCTTCTATAAAGGGCATCTGTATTTGATGAAACCATCCAATTTTAAATCAACTGTGCTATTTGAACTCCACGCATCACCGAAAATAAGTCATTCCATCTTTCATAAAACATATGAATGGATCAAACATTCATTCTTTTGGGAAGGCAAGAAAAAGGACATTCACACTTTTGTGGCTGAATGCAATATTTTCCAACGACACAAGGGAGAAACATTGAAAACTTTAGGTGCACTACAACCTTTACCTATTCCACCTATTGTATGGACAAACATTTCTATGGACTTCATAGCGAGGTTACCCAAATTTGACAATAAATTAGTCATCATGGTTGTGGTCGATTGACTTTCCAAATATGCTCATTTTTTTTTTCCTCTGACACCCCTTTAAAGCTTCCATGCTTGCTTAAGCCTTCATAGATAATATATTCAAACTGCATGGTATGCCACAATTTATTGTCATGAACCATGATCCCACTTTCACTAGTAACTTCTTGAAAGAATTATTTAGGCTACAGGGCACCCTATTTCATCTTATCATTGCCTATCACCCCCAAAATTATGGTTAAAAGGAAGTCGTCAACAAGTGTTTGGAAGCATATTTGAGGTGCTTCACTTTAGAATGATAGTCTCAATGGGTTCAATGGTTACCCCTAGTCGAATGGTGGTACAATACCACTTATCATGGTGCCACTCGCATGACTCCCTTTGACCCGTTCTATGGCCAAAATCCCCCATCAATATTATCTGACTTTGTAGGTGTCTCCAAGGCACATGAGGTTGAAAAAACCCTTACAGCTTGAGATGACATTCTCTACATTTTTAAAGATAATATAGTCATGGACTAAAATTGAATGAAGCAACAATTTGATCATCATCATTCTCAACACCGTTTTGAAGAAGGGAATCAGGTGTTCCTTCGTCTACAACCATATAAGCATAATTCCCTCAAAGAAAACCACCACCAGAAGCTTTCTCCAAATTTTATGGCCCCTGTATGACTCTCAAGCATATTGGGCCCGTGGCTTACAAATTAGCACTTCCAAGCCACTCTAAGATCCATCCAGTCTTTCATGTCTCTTACTTAAAGAAAGTGGTTGAATCCAATTTCCATGTTCAGACTAGTCTGCCTAAATTAGATAAAGAAGGTTCCATTTGGTTGCAACTGGGGGTTGTCCTTTAGAAATGAGAGCATCATCTCTGCTAGTGTACAATCCAGGGAGTTTGAATATAATATAAGAATGCATAACTAGGGGATGCCACATGGGAACTAACAACCATTCTGCATCACTTCCCACATCTCAAGCCTTGAGGACAAGGATATTTCTTAAGGGGGAGGGAATGTTAGGGTCCTAACCTCCCTAACCCCCTAAGTAGATAAACCACTATGATTTACATGTATGAGGCCATCATTAGTAAATAAGGCCTATGTATTCGTGTGAACACAATTATTATAAGAAGGATTATAAGAAGGTTCTGCCTACTAGAAATTTTATTCTCTAGAATGTTCTTAGGAGATAGAAAGTAACATAAAAGATGTAGAAGCATTGTAAAAAATGTCCCAGAAATCATTTGTAATATGATCTTTTCTCTATTGGAGGTTTCCCCCTTGAAGAGGTAAGTGAACATTGCTTTCATATCAATAAAGGTATAATATTATGCTTCATATTGTCCACTGTGTTTGCATTTCTCTTTCTTTATACAATATATTTGGGTAATAAGTATAATTTTTTCTTTGAATATTTCTGTTTGGCACACCACAATTTCAATGTGGATACTAACAACCAAAAGAACCTAGTATTAGTAGAGGTTTTCAAGAAGTTGAAGTTCCTAACCATACGTCATTGGTTGGTTGATCAAGGGATGAGACATCCATGTCACTTACACTACGAGATCAAGCTTCTAAAAAATCAGGTATTGTGTGATGTTTTCACACTTGAAGTTTGTGATGGTTTTTTAGGATAACCATACATGTAGAAGCATAATGTTGTTTTTAATACTAGGCCCCACAGTGTCATTGTTACTATGGGATGTCAACTCTATAAGGCACCAGAAGTAGCCTCAACTACCATGGTCTCTTTAATCACAACTAAGCAATGTAGGAAGGTAATATCTTAGACTAGGAAATTTGTCCTCTTTGTGGTTCGGTTGAGAAGTGAACGAAATATCACAATGACCACCAAGGCCTCTATAAGGGGTGTCTCTACACAATAGAAGTATGTGAACAATATGGTGGAATAATATAGAGGTATATTCACCTCACCTGAAGGGATGCCTTTGCACTTTCAAGTAAATCATGCACTTGATTTGACAGTTGGTGCTCCTATACTTAACAACCTGGTATACATACACCACCTTCTAGAGAACAATGAGATCAAATGCTAAATTTAAGATCTAATACAAAAGGGCCACACTCAACCAAGCTCCTCATCTTGTGAGAACCCCATGATGTTGGGTTCAAAACAAGGATAGGACATGGCGACTCTGTATTGATTATAAATCCCTAAACAAAATAATAGTCAAGAACCGATATCTAATCCCTCATATTAATGGTCTTCTTGATCAACTCAAGGGCACCAAATTTTTCAATAAATTTGATATGAATTTAAGCTACCACTAGGTGCGAATTGAGCAAGCTAATGTGTGGAAGACAACCTTCAATTATAAATAAGGTATCTTCAAGTGGTTGGTCATGCCTTTTGCATATGCCCTGCAACATTCATGAGGATGATGGATACATCTTTTAGTCATACACTAATTCCTTGTGGTTGTATATCTAGATGATATCACCATGGTCAATATAACCTAGGAGGAATATCTAAAGCACATTCAACAAGTGTTGAGCACCCATCGACAACACAACTTATATGCCAATTTGGAGAAGTGCTCATTCGACATGTAAAGAATTTAGTGTATGGGATACATCATGGATGAATGTGGTGTGCTTGTGGATCCAATCAAGATCCAAGTCATTCATGATTGGATGGCCCCAAAGACACTAATAGAGCTTCACAACTTCTTGAACCTTGATAACTTCTACTGTAGTTTCTCATTAGAGTTGTCTCATATCACTTGGGCCTTGAGCCATGTATGGTAATGAATATAAAATATATAATTAAATGCCAAATAATGATAACAATAAAACTAATAAACTGTTGATTATTTGGGTTGGTTGTCATTGATGTCAACCCTTGAAGAAAGTTCGGTATCGAATTCCAGTAGCACAAAGGTTTGGGTAATGGACCCAAGTTTGTTTGATGTATAATGGTATGGGTTTTAATATATTTTAAGGTAAGACTATTCTATATGGATAGTACATGTCATGCCATTTCCGGTGGTATGTGGAATGTCACATAACTCCTCATGGTTCGAGAGTTATGGCCATGTGAAGTTGGAGAACCCTCATGAGTCATCTAGAAGCCCCAAAAGGTCAAAGTAGTCAAAGTGGTTGCAAAAAAGAAATTATTTAAATAATAAAGTGAAGT
>JZKD02S1392618.1:439925-456557 GCA_000966675.3 Picea glauca
TACATCTTGAATATATTGTGATCTCCATGTGTTGATGAATCTTGTATGCACTTAATAACTCGATAAATTAGTAGTAGTTAGTGATTCCAAGAAAGAATTTGGCTTGGGATCATTATATACGGTTTCTATACCATGGGAGGACTTACATCGTGGTCTGTGTTTTCTTCCCTTTTGGGAGACGTTCCAAGTTGACTATTGAAGAGACTCTTGGTTTGAGCCTAATAGTGGGCTCTACTTGAACTAGTTTCATACATGAATTGTAGCCCCCACAGGTCTTCTTTTAATCCCTTTTTAGACCCTCTAAACATGAAAATATTGCCGAGCGATCTTGTCAACCTTCACGCTCGCCAAAATAAAATTCGAAGGCATGTCTATCCGATGGTAGTTTACCCCTTTTTCAGTCCGGATGGTCAAATGTACAGACAAAGGTATACTCTAGGAGCCTCGGTTCTCTAGAAGAGTATTCTCAGGTATAATTTTAACCCTTTTTCGGGCCTGAGGGACTAAATTTACGAAAAAGGAACCCCCATGGAGTCCATAGTTAAGCTCTTTTCAGACTCCCTAAAATTGAAAAGATTGTTGAGTGACCTTGTTTCTTCACACTTGTTAAATTGGTCCAGAAGAACATCCCTTACGGAGTCCATAGTTAAGCTCTTTTCAGACTCCTTAAATATGAAAAGATTGCTGAGTGATCTTGTCTTTGTCACACTCGTTAAAATGATTTTGAATAGACATCTATTCGGTGCTAGTTTACCCCTTTTTCAAACCTACTAGACTACCTTCGAAAAAGGTACCCCAGTGGAGTCTCCTTTTTACGCTTTTTCAGACTCTCTAAAAATGAAAAAACGCCAAGCTTACCTTCTCTGGGCTTGTTAAAATCACACCGAAGGATGTTATCATTGTGTCTTGTTAATCACATTTTAATTCCCGTGTCTTTGGCCTAATGCTAGCTCCAAGTTGCTCTCAACTAAACCATATGAAACATGCCTTATACACAAGCCTTGTAGCACTTTGCCTCTGCGTATTGACACCTTGACCCACAGAGGATTTTCCCTGAGTGTCCTTTTCCTGCATATGTCCCCTTTACTCTAAGCATCCATATGTTCCTTGCACTTGGAACTAGTATGTCTGTGACACTCGTTCCTCCTTTGTAACGTAGAATTATTTTATTCTTTTTCAAGTTTTCCAAAATTATTGAAAAAGATAAAAAAAATCAAATATACCCCAAAAAGAGGAAGGGAAAAGTATGTTCTTTTGTTGACAGCACAATGAGTTGACCTTGGACAAAGCACATCCTTCTGTTTATTTGTCAAGCTTCGGGATTTAATATGACCTTAGGAAGCTGTTCTCTCTACATAGAGCTGGGTCCTCCTCCATTTGGTTATCCTTCCAAACATATGGAGAACTCGCGTTGCCTCTTGCATGTGAACTTATGTCAATGCCATGCTCCTCGAGTGTCATATTTCATCATGCTTTTGTCGAAGGGAAGTTTTACTAAATTTGAGTCGGCCCCTCTGTAGTTTGTCTCTTGTCCTCATTCCCGGTCACCATCAAGTCCAATCAAGTCCTTGTTCAAAATCAATGAAGTTCTCTACCTGATCACCGAGATCCTCTTGTCTATTCCCGACGAGTTGTCGAAGACCTTTGGGTAGTGAAGTCGTACACTCATATTACACTCCTACCTGAGTTTTGAAGATCTTGAAGTTGTTGCTCGAGCTCTAAAGGACTCATCTCCAACCATCGGGTGTCACTAGCTTCTTAAAGATGAATACTATACATGTACATATTTTGATTTTGAGATGTAGATCCGTTGTGTATTGCTCGCGGATACACTTTATATAGTTATATGACATGGATTTGCAGTGTATTTGATTCACAACCATGCTTTTGTTTCATCTCGAGCATGGGTATGCCCGCCTCAGTGAGACACATTGTTATTTTGCAGATGACACTTCCCGAACTCTGGTCCCTGGGCTCACTCTCTTCGTACGTTGGTGAATATTTGTAATGTGTTTCGGCCATTAGATGCTCTTCTGACCTCACACATTAGGGGGCATCTGTTATAACCCTAAATTACACCAGACATGCATACCTAACATCAGGCCATCTTACTTGCTATCTTTGCCAAGCCATCACTAAACAACTCTTCTAAAAAACCACTTTTTTTAAGGTGTATGCTTGCTACACCATTATTTCCTGCGTACACATGCTTGTTGCACCACTACAGCCCGCGTACACTCATAAAAAAGTGTGAAAAATGAAAATTGCAAAGGGATACAGGTTTTTGGGCTGTTACCTAACATTTTGACCGCCTATAGCCAGTCACCCAACCGGATAGCTATCTTTTTTGACTATAAAAGAAGGTGTTGGGGTCCCTTTCAAGAGAGAAAAAAAATCAAGAGAGCAAAGAAACTCCACTCATTTTAGTATTCCCCCTTTGCCCCAATATTTTGCAACCACATTGTGAGTTAGGGCCAGAATCACTTTTCAGCGCCCTTTTCCTCCATTGCAAACCCTTTCCATTTCCTTAGAGAGAACTGAAGAGGAGAAGGATACGTAGAAGCAGTTGGTGCATGGTGAAGAGGATCCCAGGACCGAGTTCGAGGAGCAGTTTTCGGTCTCATATTATAAGTGACTTTGTGAGATTAATATAAAGAAGTACTTTTCCCATCCTGTCAAATGATGTGTTCAATATTCATGATTTATTTATGTTTTTGTTATGATATCTAACCCACTAATCCATATGTATAATGCATGCTTGTAGTTTGTTGTTTGTCTTTTGGTGAATGCAGGTTGGCCTTGGGAGGAGATCTGCAGTCGAGAAACAACCGAGCACAAAGGGATTGACACTGGACGTGGAGTTTAAGGTAGGCTTACTAGATCCCTATACTATGTCTTTTATGTATGATTGTGGGGTAACGTTGGGATAGCTTTTAAAATTAGGATACTTTAGATGATTAGCTCTGCCTGCACTTTAGAACCCTGGTGTAGTCCGTAGGGGGTTTTCCTACTATAAGCATAAACAAAAAGAGCTATCCTATTGATGTGACAGTGGTAGGATAGTCTGAGTTACGCCAATTTTCCTTTCTTTCATCCGTCTTCTACCTTATCTACAAACTGTGCGATAGCATTTCCTCCTATAGATGGTGTTTGCAATTGTCCACAAATATCTGAATGTACAATTTCCAGTGGAGCTTTTGCTCTGTATGACTTGCCAACTGGAAATGACTCTCTATGTTTCTTTCCAAAGATACAACCTTCACATATTCTTTATAGTCTTTCAATTAATGTCAAACCTTTCACCATATCCTCTATATGTAACAAATTCAGACCTCCAAAGTTTAAATGTCCAAATATGAAATGCCACAGTTAGGAATCATCCTACACTTCAGATTGGAATGCTGCTTGCAACTCTGTGCCACTGTCTTCTTCTTTCCTGAAACTGCGCGCACTACCTTTTCCTTCTTTAGAACAACATGCACTTACTTCTTCACTTTCTTCTTTGAATGCAATGTCAAAGTGCACATCTTTTGCTTCATATACAACTTGTGTTGTTTTTCTCTTCATGGTTGGCTTCAATGGCAAATGAAACATTCTATTGGTTGTAATCTAAATTATCGTAATAAGCTGATTGTTTAGATATCTGTCCAAAATCACACATTGATTATCTTCCATGTAGATTCTATACCCATTTTGTAACAATTTTCATGTGCTCATCAAATTATGTTTTAGACCAGAAACATAATATACATCAGGCATAACCTTTTGCTCCCCCTGTTTAGTTAAAATATTAATACGACCTTTACCCAAGACAGTGACTTGGATATTGGTTCCAAGTGTTACTTTAGTTTGAACTGACTTATCCAAACTAGAAAAAAATTCTAAGTTTCATGTCATGTGATTACTGCAGCTTGAATCTAAATACCATATGTCACATGGACTTTCTTGAGAAACATTGCATTCAACTAGGGAAATTATAGGCATTGTGTCAGTGTGCCCCATAAACATAGGGTTGGAGGGAGTATTTGTGTTTTTTGACTGATCTTGTCCTTTCTTGTTCTGATTATATTGTCTCTTTTTGCATTCGTATTCATAATGTACATAATTTTTACAGTAATGGCATTGAATCTTTGAATTATCAAATCTCTAACCACTTGGCTAACTGGTATTTTGATTTTGACCTATGCCACTAGTATTTGCAGGACTGCTACTACGTCCTCCTCTAACATAACTCCTTCCTCTACCTCTAGAGTTAGCTCTCCCCCTTCCTCTTCCACGACTTATAGATGACTACGCAAAGAATGCATTTTCTAATGACATATTTAATCTATTTAATCTGTGTTCATGATTAATGAGGGAGGCTTGCAACTCGTCTAGACTAAACCGACTCAGGTCTTTGTTATCTTCTAAAGTCACAACAAGAGAATCAAATTTAGGAGGAAGACTCCTAAGTACCTTCTCAACAACCTTCCTATCTTCTATGGTTTCTCCATGATACTTAATCTGATTTATCAGGCCAATAGAATGGGTGTAAAATAAATCTACTGAATCTGTGTCTTTCATTGACAGAGTTTCAAAATCTCTTCTAATAATTTGTAATTTTGAATTATTGACTTTGTCCATACCTTGATAAGAAGTTTGTAATATGTCCCATGCTTCCTTGGCTTGCTTTGTTAATGCTACTCGTGTGAGTATGCTCTGATGCATGGCTTGATGTATGTAAAACATTGCCTTTCCATCATTCTTCCTTTGATCTTTCAAGGAATCCTTCTCAGCTTGTGTGAGGGCTTTGCATGTTGTATGATTTGCTGGTTCTACATAGCCATGTTCAAATATCTCCCACACATCTTAACCCCAAAATATTTCCTTCATGGTCAAGGACCATAAATCATATTTTTTACCTGTGAAAGTGGGAGGTTGCAGATTTGAAGTAGCAACCATGATTTAAAATTTCAACAGACACCTTACAACAGAGCTGCTACTCTTTAAAAATTCTCTTGAACCTACTATGATAAAACCTTCTATGATACCAGATCTCAAATCTAGAGCGCACATACTCACTCAATGCATCACAGTTACAAAGACTGCATGGTACAATACTTCATCGCTGAGCTCTCAAAACTTACTGCACAGTTCCTAGACTGCATGGTAGACTGCACAATGTGATGATACCACTAATAAAACATTTTCTTGTCATAAAATCAACATTGTGCTACTCTTAGCACATAAGCTCACATATATATTTTAATGCAGTTCAAGAACTTATAAACTTACTTAAGCTTGCACAAAAACATAGAGAAAGTATTTTCAAAGTGTTTGAACACAACAAAACTCAAAAATACTCATAAATATGTAAACACACAAATTCTTATATATTACGAACTTGGATGTTGCGCACTATTACAAGACACAATACTATGCAGAGCTTTGTCTCCAACAACTTCTGCAGACTTTCAGAAATAGATCTTGTGCTCTTAGACTTCTCCAACTTCCTATACAGCTACTGTTGCTGCTAACTATCAATTATGTTCTATATCGACTACCTATAGACTTGGACATATAAATACTGAGACTAATACTTCCTGTAGTTCATCTAACCGACTTAAACATTTAGACAACAATAAATTCAACTGATTCTATTTGATTTACAAGGCTCGAGAAAGATTAAAGATTGGCTTATTTAATAACGCTCCTACTTGTCGTGAGTAACATCTCTTCTTTCCCGTGACAGACAAATTTGGTGTAAACGTAAAATTCACGACTTATAATTAATATCTCCAACAGTCTCATTCTTTCATCTTTTTCATGGACTATATTAGTCCTTTCTTTGATTTAAGCTAATGGGGCTTTAGTACTGGTGTTTGTATGCTTAACGATCATAGATTCAAGTTTTGATCTGCAATAGAATGTTTTGGGCCTATTTTGGTACACTTTTGACCATTTTAAGGTTGTTTTTTGGGGAATTATGCACAATGGCATAATTTAGGAAAAATAAATAATAAAGATATTACAAGACATGGGAAAAAATTGGAGTACATGTTTTTGGACAAGCATAACCAACAAGGAGAAACACGTCAACGAAGGAGATAGGAAAGCAACACATTAGCGAAGGTGATAGGAAACGATGGAAAGTTTGCACACAATATAATTAATATTCTCTCTCCACTTCGACGATACTTAGTGCACTATATTTTCTTAAGGGTTTTCTAAGCGATCTACAGATTTATAGTTTTATAGCTATGGCTATTGAAATAATAATTGTATTTGAACACTACTGTAAATGAACAAATTAAACTACATAACCTTTCAATAGACAAACAACGAATGAAAGAGGTTTCAATAGAGTTGGTCGTGAGGGTACTTGTTGGGTTTTCACCGATCATATTGGCTTCTGCTAGCTCGTATTGCACAATACAATATCATTAATGTATGGTTCTGTGAACCCATAAACTCAAACAAAAAAATTCAAAAAATAAGAAATAAGAAGTTCATAAACAATTTTCTGGTCCAGGGCGTCGTGGGTTCAAACCTTAGCGGTTTTTATGGATGCCAAACCAGTGGAGTTCCCGAGAGTGCTTCTATCTCAAATAGAGTGAATAGGTTCAAGCTTTGAACACGATTTTCTGGCATATCTAAAATACAATGGATGATAGTTTTTCTGGGAAATGATAGAGGCCAAACACATGTTATTCTCTCTGCTTTGGTGGCCATACTTTTTCCACGTCAACAAATAATTATGTAATGGATAAACCTTAAACGTTAACACGTTACTAACTGCATGAACCATGATGTCCAAATGGACCCTTTCATAACTACGTTTGAGAGACCCCATTCATCAAACTATGTGTTACAGACCCTATTCATTGAACTACGTGTGAGTGTCTTCCATTAATGTTTTATCTCATATGAGTTCCAACACCTATTTTTGTTTTTTAGGCCGTCAATAAAATCTGAATGAATTTATCTCTCGGGAGTTCCAACACATATTTTTTTTTTTTAGGTCGTCAATAAAATATGAACGAATTTAGCTCTCCTTCCAAGACTAGTTAAAAATAATACCGAGAGTGAATTTGAGAGTGCGGACAAAGATCCAGACTACTGGGTTTCTAGTGAGTGTTTCCTTTTTTTTTTTTTCCAAAAATAAAATGTAGTCAATGGGGATTAGGCATAATGTTTAAGGGATATTAATGCAGATGCAAGAATTCTTATGTCACTGACAACCTATTCCTATTCAAGGATCCTGCCAACCATAGAAAATTACCATAGAAAAATATGAAAAGGTTCGCACCCATTGGAGTATTCATTCTGATTCATTCATCCATGGCATTTGCATGAGTGCATTTGTGTTGTTTGTAGGGAAGTTTGATCATTTTCTCCTACATAACAACTTATATGATAAATGGTAGGCCCAGATTTTGGAAAATTGAATCACTTGTTGCATTCTAGGCTTTAAGTTGTTTTGTTTTTGTTATTGATTTAGCTGGTGGGTAATTTTTTTTTTATGGAAATGATAGTTCATAATATGTAGATTTTTGTCAATGGAGAAACTCTGACCTTGAGGTTTTTTTTTTTCTAAATCCATCTAAAAGCTTAAAATTTCCCAAAATAAACAAAAATCAAAACTCTACCTGTGTAATGTTTCACCAAATTCTAGCAAAAACCATCTCTTATAAATGACCTCTGACTTCTGGGATGAAAATACAAACACCAAAAAATCGACAACACTCAATTCTATATTCAGGATTCCATTAATGTAAACAATCAAAGACGTTATTCAATATTTGTAAGTTCTAAGAATCATAACCATGCAATTACATAATAGCTTCATTGATCATATAATACACTTAAAATAGTAGTACTAAATGTATGTAGGTTATGACACCTACTTATCATGCTCCAGAAGTTATCATGTCACATAGAAACTATGACTCATCAATTATCATGCAAGATCTTTACTCCTACAACAACCATTTATCATTTACACAGACATGAATTTTCCACTTGGTTTAGGATCACTATTCCTTTTTGGGTAACTAATTATAAGCTATCTCATCAATTATTCCTTGTGCAGATGGGGAACGATATGCATTATCTCATCAATTATTCCTTGCGCAAATGAGGAATGGGATGCATTTTTTTGGGAAAGACCTCTTAAACTTAACTAATTTATTATACTTATTATTTACTTCAACTAACGTTTATTTCCTAAATAGAAATTGTTGAAGTTGTCTTCACCTGGAAAACTCCCAATAAAAATATCTTCCATCAAAAGTAAGGAAACTTCTCAATATTTTTCTGCATCTTTTTTACAAAATCTAAAACTAAATCTTTTGAAGAGGTTTTAATACTTTGACATTCATTACATGCACACAAAGTATAAATATCCTCAAGCGGATGAGAAATTAATTGATTCTGAATTAGAGCCACTTCAAAAGGTGATTGATCCGTTTCAATGTATTATAAACATAATCATATATTCACAACTGAACTGAGAAACAAAAAACAATTTATTGATGGTATTCATTTTGTTATATATATGTGATATATTCAGTATAATTGGAATGCCATGTTGGAAGGATATGGATTTCTGTGTACCAAATCCAAAGTGGCGACATAACTTAAAGAACTTACCTGGAAAGGTACTATTACTGTGAATTCAAATTATTTATCTTCTATCTGAATGGAATTTCTGAAGCATTATCCACATTTAATATTCAATATCATTTTAATCTTAGGTTGGAAGCCTGGAAAGCACCTTGGGCGAAGTGGGTGATGAGGAGTTAGACTTTCTCTCACGAATGATTCAGTTCAACCCTTCTCGTCGTTGCACTGCAGAGGAATCTCTTTCACATGAATATGTAAATCCATTACCATTTTAAGCATATTCTAGTTGATGGTTCTATTTGTCCCACCATATTCAGTCATTTAACCAGTAAGTGGCCTTCCATACTTTAAAAGTTTAACCTGGTTATCAATCAACATTTCTTTCTAAGTGACCAGCATTGCAATAGCCTATCCAACAATTTGGGTGTGGTTTGATCAATGTTGCAGCTGCCTATCCAGTTGTTTGGGTGCGGTCTAACTAATGTTGCAGCCTGTCTAGCAGTTTGGAGTCAAACAAACTATCCAATAGTTTCGGTGCAGTCTGACTAGCGTTGTAGCCTATCCAACAGTTTGGAGTCCTTCAACAGTGTGGAGTCTGTGAAGGAGAAGATTTCGAGTCGGTGGTGAAGTTGGTGAGGGCGAAGGTTTGGACTCGGTGGAGGAGAAAGACACGTGGAGATACAAGATTTGTTGGTTGTTGGTACACAGATGGCAACTTCGTATACGCTTTGGAAAAACGACGAAGGTCTCTAGAGGAACCTCCCCTTAAAGAACACCTTCGGTGTAATTATTTCATAAGTCAAGCAATAAAAGTGAACTAAAGTATTTTAGTGTGAAGTGGGAAAAAATAAAATTTATATCCTAAAAGTATTATTCAAGCTCCTACTATAACTAAGTGGAATAAAGATAACTTGGTAGAAAAAGAGGCATTAATTAAAAAAATAAAAAATCATTGAGTTAAGTATCAATTCAAGGCTATAGAGTTCAACTATCCAACTCACACCATAAAAGTGGGCTCTTCGCATTTTGTGTGTCCATCTATTATTATTATTGAAAAAATATATAAGTTCGTAATGATGAAATTCCTTAACGAAAACAAAATGAAGTTTAGTATTTTTTAACACTTTTAAAAAATGTGATATTACTCTATTAAAACTTAAAGGGACTATTCAAAAAAGGGATATTAGCATCTTTATTTGTTCGTATGACATGACCAATAACATTAATGTCAACTTGGCCAATCATTTATTAATTTTAGAGTCAAGTATATTTGCATAGCCCAAATGGACATGGAATATATAATCTCCAATTGATAATTAATGATCATGTTTTCATATCTCAATTTAACATTGCATATATGGATAATGAATATGTTGACATAATCTTATGTTCACCCTAGATGGAAACATTGGGGACCTTCACCTTAAACATGAAGAATACATTTTTGACATTCTCCTATAAGAGGAAGAAGATAAAATTGCAGGGCTTTACAATCAAGTCATGCTCAGAAGCTCCCTCATTTCAAGACCTAAAGGATGTATCCAACGTAATCCTTCAAGATATCCAAAAGTCAATACAAAAGCTATAGCATCGCCATAAATAATTTGACAAGGTTCTTGCTAATAAAGATGAAGACATTTCTCACCTAAAGGATCATAGTAAAAAACTACTTGCACAAATCAAGGAGTTAAAATATGAAAATCCAAAGAATCAAGATCTTTAAAATAAATTTGACAAATCAGAAAATGACGAACAACTTTCATGCTAAGGTATCATATCAAAGCTTACTTATACAAATTAAGAATTTAAAGAATGATAATAAGTTGTAATAGGGAAAGTTAGAACAACTTACTAGTAAGGAATCTTTGATCAATAACGAAACAATGTCTGATCGTGTTGAATTAGAGAAGTAATTATACATAAAAATACAAGCCATGGAAAAAGGAATCAATATAGATCTAATCAACATCGTGAATCATAAAGATGCAAATCCAATTGAAGTAGGGATATCCTTAGACATTGAAGTACAAACCGTGGATACAAAAACCACGACAAATCCAAGTGTCTCTTCTAATAAAAATTCAACAATCAACAAATCAATACACGTGTATGAAGAAGATATAATATGAAAAGTGAATCATGAAAATAATATGAGTATGAGAGGAAATATCATTTTATAAAGACACCTTATTGACATCCTAATCACAAGAACCAATACTTCAACCAATTAGTGCACCAATATTTCTCAGAACAAAGTTAATATTTGAACTATATTTCAAAGAATATTAATTCATATAATTTGGTCTCAAAATATAAGTCATCTTGGGAACCACAACACAAAAGGTTCATCATAGGAGCCCCATAAATGCACAATTCCATAGAGGATTGAATTGGGGTAGTAAGACCCTTTCATAATTCAACAATTCTACTTAACACTTTAAATTTCATACTATCTGTGTCTTCAACCTCCATAATGAAGAATTATGATATAAGGCATTGCAAGCTAGAATGCAAATATATCCCTTTTCATAAATGATTTGAGAACAACACATTCTTGAAGGGAGAGGCAATGTAATGAAACCAAAATATATAAATAATAATAATAAAATACATAAGGGACATGAGCTAACCAAGGGACATGACAGTTCACTATCATGACTAGTCAATGCGTATAAGTAAACTGTCACGTGGCATTGTATCTCATCTATGTCATATCTCATTCATTATTTTTCTACTATTGTCCTATACATGATTCAACTCATTGTCATTCTTAAGTTGGACACTTAGTTAATAAACTATTGTTCATTATAATCAAAGTGACCAAGGGTGGAGCCAAAGCCAAGGATTTTTGGGTTGAGTAGCATCATAAAGTATTTGAGGATCTTAAACACCGCCTCTACTCAACACCATTCCTTATTCTACAGACCTAAAACAATCATTCGAGATTAAGATAGATGCTTTAGATTATTTACTCAACATGGAGATCCAGTGGTCTAGCTATCACAATGACACATTCTCTGACACAGTTCACAAGTACCCCACCTATGACAAGGAGATGTATTCCATTGTAAAGATATGTATGTAATGAAAGCATTATATTCTAGGAAAGGAAATTGTCATCCACATTGACCACAAACCCCTGCAATTCATGCAGACACAAGGAAATTTATAGAATGGCCACCATTATAAGTGGTCCACATACCTTCAACAATTCCACTTGAAAATCAAGTACAAGAAGGGTAGCACAAAGTGAGTTACAAACTACCTCATCCGACCTTCAATTGTGGCACTAACCACAATACTTAATTCTTGTGGGTATGAGACTTATGGGTGGATCTAGTTGTATGACAATGATCTCGACTTCACTGCTACATATTATACAATGGGTGTAGGTAAACATGTTTCAAACTTTCACCTCTAGGATAAAATTTTACACGATTTGGGCCATTTTTGTGTTCCTTCAAGCGATTGAGAGAATTTGATTGGGGAGGTGTATTATAATCATATGGTAGGGCACTTTGGTGTGGATAAAACAATGGTGGTACTATAAAAGATATTCAATTGGAAAAATATTCAACATGACATTATCGGGTATATTAAATCATGCACCGCTTACATCATCACCAAACCTACTATCAAGAAGTAGAGGCTACACACTCCTCTACACACTCTAGACAAGCCTTCAAAGTGAATGTCCATGGATTGTATGTCAAGCCTTCCCTCAACCAAGCATGGTAATGATTGTGTATTTGTGGTTGTTGATCAGTTCTTTAAGATAGCCATTTTTGGCACCCTACAAGAAGAGTATCATGGTGGAAGCCATTGTTAAGCTCTTCTTAGAGCATGTTTAAGTTCATTTTGGGATTTTGTAGATCATTGTTCTAGATAGGGATACTAGGTTCCTTAGAATTTTCTAGTCTAGACTATGGCCAAAGATGGACACCACATTGACCAAAACAATTTCATTTCACGCTCATCCCAATGGATAGATAGATGTAAGAAACACAATGATTGTGCATATCCTTAGAATGTACAACTCCAAGCATTCACATCCATGGGTTGAAATCCTTCCTTAGGTTCAACATAACTATAACAAGGGCCTTTATAGTTTTATTACCCACAAATTTTTTTAGGTGTGCTTTGGGTTCCAAGCATTGGACCCAATGGACACATCTATTCCTATTGCATCCACATAGGGAGAGTCCTTCCATGCTCAGGCTAAGGCAGACAAAATAACCAAATTTTTTGAACGGTTTTAGAAAAAAGTCCATGGTATTTTGCAGAAAGCCAATGCCAAGTATAAGCAGTGACACAATCGACATTGAGTTCCACACAAGTTTCAAGTTTGTGAAAAGGTATGGTTGCACTTGCAAAAAGAGCGACTCAAAAGCCCTTACAAGAAGCTCAGACCACTCCAATATGGGACTTACACCATCCCCAAGGCTACGGGTGAGAATGATTTTGAATTGGTTACTCCATCTTTCCTTAGCTTAGACCTTGTATTTAATGTGGAGCTAATTCGACCATATTTTCCACCTTTATTGGATACATTGGAGGTGGCACAACACTTGGAACCTACATAACTCAACTCTAACTACATTGAGAAAGATATAGTTGACCAGATCACTGATGGAAAGAAAAAGGACACCTACCAACAAAACATATAGATGTATTAGGTTGTCAAACCATGGTAACTTCTTCACCAAGCCAAGTGGTTCACCATGAGTCAAATTAAACAAAAGTTTCCCCATATGACAGAGGAACTTGATGCAATGGAGACCATTTCTTCCTAAAAGGGGATGATTGATCTAGGTGGCCACCCACATCTACCAACAACTAAAAAGCAATCCCACACCTTGGTTGTTCTAAAACAATTTTTTAGGTCCTAAAATTCCACTGCATTTTTTGGGCAATTTCCATGTGATTTTGTCAATTGACATGGCTTGGAAATATATGATTTCCAAGCTAGCCAAACATATAAATCTCAAAACAAGCTTTGTAACGGTCCAAGAAATTTCCCAAATGAAGGTCATATGTTGTTACACATCAAAATTACTCATTTCAATGATGACCTATTATCATCATTATAAGTGTCGCATTTTGACCATAAGTGTCACAAGTGTCGCAAGTGTCACAAACATCATACAGTCACCTTGCCTATGTCGTGTCCTGAACGACATCATAAGAACACTTGAAAGACACCCTCAGAGACTGGTTAAAGAAGGAGAAATCATCTGATGAAGAGTACAACTCTTTTTCCATGGAAAAAGCCATTCAAAAGTCAGTTTTGAAGGGCAGTGCTTAACTACCCATTGTCAGGGAGCGCTAGCGCTCCTTGACCTCCTTGGGGGGAGCGTTGCAATGCTATGTGCACCCTTTTGGGGGAGCACTGGCCTGTTTGAGGGAATCTTTGATTGTTAAGCAAAATCAGGGAGAAATCCCCCTCATCTCTGGAGTTAGTTGGATTCGAATATGAGGTCAAGGTTGGATCTTAGGGAGGATCCACAACTAATGGAGGAAGATCCTTAACCTATCCCAAAGATATCTAAGGTGGTTAGGCCTCTCCAAGCCTATATAAGGAGGCCTCTTCATGGTAAAAAGGGAGACATGAAAGGTATCAATCTTATGATCTCATAAGGGAGATTCATTAGAGAAAGTTATAGTCATTCTGATCGTGGAACTTTTGAGCAAGAGTCTGGACAAAGAGAGCTTGGTGAAGCTGCTGCATCTACATCTATGGTTGTAAGCACTTTGCTTTGTTTTCATTAATATAAATATGTGCTTGGCCTGTTTCCTTTAAGTTTGTGTATGTTTCATGAACTTATTCTTTTGATAGATCTATTATGAAGCTAAACATGGTAGAATAGGAATAATTTTTTGTCGTTACTGCTCATTGGATTGCAGGACCTTCTAAAGAGCTTGGAGATCAAGATCATCCTGGATCAAGCAAGGACAAACGTTATTAAAGGTATTCCTTTCTTCTTATTCCTTGACTAGTTTAGCCTCATTAGAAGGAATGTTAGTGTTCAACATTTTCACTTTTTTGTCTTGGTTATAGAGGTCTAATATCCAAGAGGAAATCCACTAGTCTGCAAGGGGATTCTCCTGTAACATGCCCCCCAAAGTGAGAAGTTAGAAGATGAAAACTGATGACTGAAGTAATTTGTAGTCTTTTTCAAGCAAGGGTACAGACTCAGAGAACCTGGTAGAAGCTGCACACAACCATCAAACAAATATTATGACATGTTTCAAACCCAAGGCAGACATACCTATGCTTGAGTGATAAATACTTTCAAGGTATGGCCGCCATAAGATACACTGTGGATCCATAATTATATTAATAAAGAGTATAGCCACCAAAGATACAATGTGGATTTGTACTTCCATGACATGAACTGAGCCACGAAAAAATACATTGTGTATCTACGAGATGACAAGACATAGCCACGAACCAATACAAAGTGGATCTATGTGACAATATATGTGTCAATGTTCAAAAGAAACTCCATCACAACCTGGGAAAAGTACATATCAGAGTGATCACTCAACCCATGGTCTTCTTACTGATCCCCATGCGGTACAAATCTAACCATGTGAATAGATGTCCTGATGTCGAACATTGTATTAACCATTTGATTACCGGTAAATGATGTAAACCATTAACAAGCGCGAGGGAAATCACCATTGATGTCAATGATTCCAAAGGTACCCTAGTACATTCCAACGAATGTGAATAAATGAGCTGAAGTCGAACATTCGTGGAATCATCCGATCAGAGGTCAATGATGTAAACCCACTGTCGGAAGCAAGGACACCTGCCATTGAGGCATGCAAGTCCCAAGGTACTAACTTGTTTCTAGGTCTAGTTCCTGGATAATGTGTTGAAGTCGACAGGAATATACAGTACCTTTTTCTCATTTCTTGAGAATCTTGATATTGATGAGTTTAATATATTTTGGGACATTGTGTATATGGGAATGATAAATGTTTTCTCCTTCTCGTAGCATAACTTTCATCGAAATGAAAAGATTGCATCTTCATCTCTTTGCATAAATTTCAAGTCGGTCAAAACACCATATTGTTCACGCCATTTTCCTATTGAGTAACAACAACCATAAAATAAAGCACTTATAAAAACTGATTAGACATTTTTTATACTTTCTGGTAGAAAACCTACATTAGATTAGTTATAGGGCTTTGGAATAGGTGTGAAAGATAACTTTCCAAAGTTGCAAACATACATAGAATCTTGAGTTAGGGAGTGGTTAAATCCACTTATTACATTTTGTCCTGGGAAGCCCTTCTAACACAAGGGTCAATCATGAGGTCGCATTGAGACTGGCAGAGTTACTCACCCTGCTTTGTTGGTCTTGGTGTAGAGGTTGTGCTTATTATGGGGGTCGCTTGAGAGGTATACCCACAATGATAAGTGGAAGCCTTTCAAGTTGATTTCGGGCTAGATACCCTGCCCTTGTGCATGGATCGGACTGTCGATTGTTTCCCCAGGCATCACTATAATAATTGGTAACCTTAGTGGCCTATATCTTTACGGTCTTTACACAAGGTGACTATGGAGGGGCAAGTCTTCACGGTACCTGGAATCGATGTTGGCCAAAACTCACTCGGGCTCCTTGGAGGGTATACCCACGATTATGTGTGGGAGCTTGCACCAGGGTGTAAGTCCATTAAGTAGGTCGTCAACATAAATTTTCCACCTGCTCTATCTCATCTCCTTCTTACTTTGTTCCCGTGACGTTGGATTTCATCACCAACTAGTGAGCTCATTGCGAGAAGGTTTTGTTTGCTTACTTGCTTACTAGATTTTTAGTGTGTGCTGTTGTTAGGAACCAAACATCAATATAGCATAGAAAAACCTCAGAAAAAGTACTCAATGCGTTGAAAAAGAGATAATGTTAGATAATAATCCTCTTCGAGGGGGCAACC
Source organism: Picea glauca (assembly GCA_000966675.3). Lineage (NCBI taxonomy): Eukaryota > Viridiplantae > Streptophyta > Pinopsida > Pinales > Pinaceae > Picea > Picea glauca. The sequence continues at coordinate 456,474 of JZKD02S1392618.1, forward strand.
TCCTTTTACCCCACTTAAATGTTCAAGTACAAGATGATTCAAAATGAAAATGTCTCCTTCGTATATATAGGAGACTAGGAGGTA
>JZKD02S1392618.1:461394-483805 GCA_000966675.3 Picea glauca
AAAATGAAAATGTCTCCTTGGTTTATATAGGAGACTAGGAGGTATAATTACAACTAATGGCCTAAAGCTGACATAAATAAAATAACATTACTAATATAATATGCCCCAATTAAGGTGTAATGAGCCAATATTAAGGCTTAACAACTGTTTGTTTTCCATAGCAGACTCTAGGTTGGATCTTTGTTTTAATGGCGCCAGTTCCCGAAATGACCAATGAAGGAACCCCTGCTCCAGGGGAACCTTTTGTTTTTCCTTCTTATGGAAACATTGGACCTCCTCACATTTCTACTTTGAGCCTTTCGGGTCTCAAAATTGGATTTCCAGTATGGTTGTTTTCCACTCAGGTAATCCCAAATGCAGTAAGTGCTTCGGTCGTAAGCACTTCCCCCCAAGAGCATCAACCTCATGTTGATGCTTCGCCTTCTTCACTTGCAAGGTCTTCTTCCATTTCATCTTCTTCGCCGAGTGAAAGCTCCAAAGATAGTAACTCAGTTGATAAGAAGAAGAAGAAAAGGAAGAATAAGAAGAAGAAAAATAAGCAAGGATCCACACTCCCAACCACTGCCAGACATGTTGGAAAGAAACCAGTTATTGTTGATCATGCTGGGAGTGTTGATGATGCCAAGAAAACCCAAACAACCCGTAAGCCCAAGTAACCTTGCAGGATTTGTAAGGGTAGCCATCTTCTTAAGGATTGCCCTGGTCTATCCAAGGTTATAGAAGCATGGTCTCCACATCCTCACCAACCCATGTCGTTAGCGTATGAACAACATGCTGATGACTTCCCATCGACTAGTCACGATATAGTTGGGAAGAAGAAAATTAGAGCCTAGTTCCCATGTATGTTATGAAAAGGGCATCATCTAACTCATATTTTCCCTCGTATGGACAAAGCCTTGAAATTACTGGAAGACATGACTGTTTCATAGCCTCAACTTCCAGCTTCTTATCGCAAGCCTTCTGTCAACCCACCTGTAGTTGATGGAATGATCACTCTAGTTCCCTCGTCGGCCATTTCGGTTGATCAAGTGGTCAATCTGGTCACGTCCTTAATTGAACCAGTTGAAAAAGTGGTCGATCTGATCCCATCATCGGTCGATCCCACTCTCCCTTTAGAGAGTGTTAACAAAGTGGTTGATCCGATCTCATCGTCAGTCGATCCCACTCTCCCGTTAGAGAGTGAAACACAAGCGGTCGATCCGTTTCCACCTCTCGACCCCATTCTCCCCTTGGAGAATGAAACCCCAAGTGGTTGATCTGATCTCTCCATCGGTCGATCCTACTCTCCTGTTAGAGATTAAACCTGATACTGCCCATGTTTTTCTCATTGATACCGAATCTACCATGTCGGGGGCTATTCCTCCTTCTCCCGTGGAACCCCCTCCAAGTTATGTGGCCATCCATTTTGATTGGGGTGTGATAACTGGACCTCGTCTTCCCTCTCACATTCCTTTCCATATTATAGTATAGGTTTGTGGTCGAGACGTTCCTCAGACACTAATAGATGAAGGTGCATCCGTTAGTATTTTGTCCTCTTTTGCTTGGCAAGCTTTGGGTTGTCCTCCACTTGCGCTGGTTACGCAGAAGCTGTTAGCTTTTAATAGAAGAACTAGTCAACCTTTAGGGACCCTTCCTCAGTTTCCTATAACTTTGGGAGGGAAAACTGTCTTTATTGACGTCATGGTAGTCCAAGACCCCTTGGATTTTTCTTTACTCCTTGTGCGAGATTATGTCTATGCCATGAAAACTATTGTGTCTACTGTTTTTCGTGTGATATCTTTTCCTCACGATGGACGAGTTGTGAATATTGATCAACTTTCATTCATTGACCCCTATTGGATTGCCTCTCTAAATGGTTCTTATATGCATACGGTATTGCCCCCGCCACAGGTCAATTATGTGGCGTTTTCACCCATGGCTTCAACTTCTGATGACTTAGATCCAGTAGTTGACATGGTGATCTCTTCGATAGGGTTGTTAGAGCCTGATCTCTTTATTCTTGTCGCGACCCTCGACATGGTGTCCTTCCAGAGTGTGTTTCTTCCTTCTAGCAAAGACCTCTTGGAAGCCATGACCGAGTTTTGTCCCTTGACATGGTCTCCTTCTGGAGCATTGTCCTCTTGGAATCCATGATCAAGAAGACTCTGAGGATAGTTTTTGCATTTCTGACGCAACCTCATTAAAAAATGAAACAAAGGTATTTGAGCATGATTTTCTGATTTCAAGCTCGTTAAAAAATGAAACCAGTTATGAGGATAGTTTTTGCATCTCTATGGCAACCTCATTAAAAAATGAAACAAAGTTTATGAGCATAGTTCCCGTTTCTGTGTCAAGCTCGTTAAAAAATGAAACAATGGTCTAAGGATTATACCTAGAGTCATGTGCATAGTTCTTCTCATGTGTCAAGCTCATTAAAAAATGAAACAACTTCCCCCTCTTCGTTTGGGTCAAGTCCTACGTATAGTATTTAAAAGCTTCATTTCATTCTCCTTTGTAGTTGGATGAAATGAAGCTTGGGGGGCATATAATTTCAACCTCTGGACTTCATGCTGAAGTAGAGCCGCTAGTTTCTTAAGCTGGGGGCTAAGTACCAACCATCCATGTGTTATGCGTTGGGAAGTCCAAGCATAGTTTTCTATGGTTCAAGCTTGTGTAAAAATGAAACCACTTACCTCAAGCATAGTTCCCTTTGGTTCAATCTTGCGTAAAAATCAAACCAGGTCCAAGCATAGTTTCCTCTGGTTCAAGCTTGTGTAAAAATGAAACCAGGTCCAAGCATATATATATTTTTTTAAAGCTTGTGTAAAAATGAAAACAATCCCGAGCTTAGTCTTTGTTCTTTCTCATGCTCATAAATACATGAGAATAAGTTACTGAGCTTAGTCTTTGTTCTTTCTTGTGCTTGTAAATCAATGAGAATGTAATTGAGTATACTTTTATCACTTTTTTGGACTCGTAAAGGTTATACGAAAAAGGAACCCCCTAGAGTTCCCTTTAAGCTCTTTTTAGACTCTCTAAACATGAAAAGATTGCCGAGCGATCTTGTTCTTTTCACGCTCGTAAAGGTATTTGAAGAAAACGTTTAGTGAGCGATAGTTTAGCTTTTTTTCGGTCTCGTCGAACTAATTTACAAAAAAGGAACTGGGAGAGTTCTCTTTAAGTGTTTTTCAGACTCTCAAAACATGAAAAATCCCTGAGTTTTCTTACTTTGGACTCATAAAACAAACATTGAAAAGCCCATGTGGGACTGAACCACTCCTTCCTAGGGTTCGTTAAACATACTCTAAGGGACTCATCCGAAGGATGAGCTTACATTACAAGCATATGTTATCCTCCTCAAGCTTGCGTAAAAATAAAGAGGTACTCGCCAGAAATGGTGGGGGAAAATTTGGGAAAGAAATGTATCTAAACCTGTACTTCATGGAAGAGTCGCTTTTGAACATGACACCCTTTCACTCGACTTGTGTCTAGGATGGAAAATCTGCTTGTCTCTTGATCATACTCCTATAAGATTACAAATTGGTCTGTGATCCTTGTTGTTGAGTCAGTATTTCCAAGATAGTTGTCGTGTCGTCAATATGTTCAAAGAGAAATTCAACCCGGAAAGCCTTCTATTGCGTCGACCATTTCTGCAGTCTTTAAGCCTTCTGTTGCATCGACCATCCTTGAGTCAGTGCTGAATCACTTGTTACTTTGATCTACATCAAATCTTGTTACTTGTTTCATGTCATTGATGTGGGATACATTAAGGCCCTCCTGTGACGAGTCTTTTCCTGTCGACTTCAACTCATTATCCAGGAATTATAACTAGAAACTAATTGGTACCTTGGAACTTGCATGCCTCAATGGCAGGTTTCCTTACTTTCGACAGTGGGTTTTCATTATTGACCCATGATCGGAAGATTCCGTCGAGTGTTCGACTTCAACTCATTTATTCAAATTCGTTAGATTGTACTAGTGTACCTTGGGACTCATTGACATTAATGGTGATCTCCCTTTCACTTGTTAACGGTATACACTAATGACCGGTAATTATGTGGTTTCTACCATGTTCGACTTCAACACATGTATTCACACGGTTAGATTCATACTATAGAGTGGTGGAGATGAAGACCCTGGATCTTTTCTGACAGATTTAGGTTGCGTTGGATTATATTCAGTTTGTACTGTTGTATAGATCCACATTGTATGTCTCATGGCTATGTTCAAATTTGAGTCTTTAACACATAATCCACAGTGTATTTTTGGTGGCTATGTTCAGATTTGAGTCATATCAGCATGGATCCACAGTGTATGTTTGGTGGCCATGACATGTCTTACTTGACATGGATCTTCGCATGTCGACATTTATGCTTTGAGTCATTTGTATTCTGAGTATGGGAATGCCTACCTCAGTGATGATATACTATTGTACTCTATTTCCTTGTTTGTTGGTAGGTTTCTGATCGACTGTTCCTTGTTCCCTACACACACTCGACAAAGTATTTCAACTATCACTCTGTTCTAAATTCATACTTTGGGGGGATCTCTGTTACACATTATTTTCATCATCCCTATGAACGTTAATGATGTAAACCTATCTGTTGCCTTCGAAGGGGTCAGTGGCCTAAGTTCCTGAAGAAAGAAGAGAGAAGAACTTTTCCTGAGAAAAGAAATTTCATTCTTCTTTGGAAAAACCCTATTAAAGAGGATGTTCACAGGTTGCTATATAGGCAGGGTGCGAGAATGCCTGATTCTCGCAGGCTACACCATAGTTGGGTTGTGAGAGGTTCGCAGGTTTCTCTATAAGCAGGGTGCGAGAATGCTCATACATGGGAAAAATGAGCATTTTCTCGATGCTTCTAGAAGAAGAAACTTCCATGATGAGGTGGCATCCGAATGGTTTGGATTTTACTTGCTTTCATGATTTAGTGGGATCATCCTAACCTCCTCACCTTATAAAAGGAGAGGATCTCTCATGGAGAAGAGCTAAGTTGGATTTGGCTTGGAATTATTAGCTTGGTTGGAGTGTCTTTGAGTTTTGCCTTTGTCAAGATAGATTGTGAATATTATCGGATATGTGCTCTCAGAATTCTTGGAATGGAAGTGTGTGGGGAACGAAGGAAAATTGGAAGGGACCTTATGACATCAAGTCCATGGTTGTAATCTCTCTTTCACATTTAATATGATACAGTGATATGATTCTTTCCTATAAAGCTTGTCGTGTTTTATTGTATGATTCCTTGATCACATACATAGGTTTATATTGATTTTATGCTATTACTATCACTTTGGTTGGTTGCATTCTTTTGCTGGATCATCATTGTATGAGTGTTGGAACAGAGCTAGGATGGCGATAGCGAGAGGAAGCGATGTTTAAACGGTATGTCACCTATCCCTCTTTAGTTAGTAAATTCAATATTTAAAACTTAAGGAAAGCGTCATGTTCTGGTGTGTTTTGTTCTAGATCTAGGTGGATCTAGGGAGATCAGTTAGTGTCTGCACCTACCTATTTATCCAATAACAATCCACCCGAATCCCGTCCTTGGAGACAACAAAGCCGAGGAGTCGGCCTGATTCGACAACAAAAATAAACTTATATGGGTTCAAACAAATACCTTAGAATTGACATCGAAGAAAAATAGCCCATAGATGACCAAAATGGTATAATCAACTAGATGAATGGGTAGGTAAGTCATCGAGGTAAGGTTCCACAATATGTTTGATATCGTGGAAAGCATATCACATGGCCCGCTGGAATGTAGCACCAACATTTTTGAGGCCAAATGGTAGTTTCCGATAGGCGAAAGTTTCCCACGGGTAGATGAAGGCTATCTTATGCTGATCAACAGGTAAAATGTCAATCTGGTTGTACCCTGAGAAACCATCCATGAAAGAGAAAATTACGCTACCAGCACAATTATCAATAATCTAGTCAATGAAGGGCATAGGGTAATTGTCTTTTGGACAAGCTTTATTGAGATCCCTGTAATCAACGTAGACACAAATGGTCCCTTGTTTCTTAGTGACCACAACAATGTTTGAAACCCATTCCATCAAGGGGACAGGATAAATGAAGCCATATTTCAATAATTTCTCAACTTCTGCTTTAATTGCCGTGGTCTTTTTAGGATGGACTGGGTGAAGTTTTTGTCGAACAGTTTTAACACCTGGGTAGGTTTTTATTTCATGCATGATGATCGACAGATCGATCCCTGGCATCTCTTCGTATCTCCAAGCGAAGACATCACATAATTCTTTAAATAAAGCGGTATAAGAGACCACTTCCTCGGGCAAACAAGTATCACCGAGATTAATATTTTCCACAACCCCTTCCTTGATTGAAATGTCAATAACGACCGTAGATGAAATGTTGCCTAAATTCCCCTCATAAAGAGTATCTTGTGTGAGGATGGGAGATTGCGGAAAATGGAAAACATCGGGAGGGAAGATAGAGTGTATATCTTCCTGAATTTCCTCAAGTGGTTGAAGAAAATAAGATCGATGATGGTTATCATCCCAAGGTAGTTCTTCAATGCTAAGCATTTCCATGATAGATTCGTCAGAAGGGAAAATTTGGGAAATGTAGTCAAACATAGACAACAAGGAAGTCAACCAAGATGGCATCGAGTAACTATCGGGTGCCAATAGATGTTGATCATCCGAGGAGGGAGAGGAAATTTGGAGAGAAACCTATGATGCCTCTACTGGAATAAGTGGCATGGCGTCACCTAGCTCATCAAATTCCAAAGGACTAGGTACAACCCAAGGGTCAGATGATTCCAAGGATTGGTAAGCCGTAGTCGAAATCACATTTATGGTGGAAATATGATGTGTGGTAGGCAGAAGTGGTGTAGGGAAGGTACCCATAAGGCTAGAATATTTCAGCAAGCCAACACCAACGATTTCATACGTGATCTTGTGATCTCCCAAAAAGGGAATATTGTTGGTAGCGGGAGTGTGAGCATCGAGTGTACAGTAATCTAACTGATCGATAGTTACAATTTTACCTTGATGAGGAAATTGCACACATCGAAACACTGAAGAGGCTACGATATTCATATCATAAAACCAACTTCTTTCGAGTAGCAAGTTGTAATTGAGAGGAACATCGACCACCTCGACATCAACATAAACAATTTTCCTACCTAACTGAACAGATAAGGACTGCAATAGTCTAAGAGGATGAAAACCCCACCCATCGAATGCTCATAACATCGTAGGGGATTGATTAAGTGCAGGTGATTTTAACCCTTTCCAATAGGCCAACGACATGACACAATTAGAAGCTCCCTAATCAAGAATAGTGCAATGGATGTGTTGATTATGAACCACAACATCAATCTGAAATGCAAGTTGGTGAGAGAGTCGCGACTTAAAATTATCCTGGTTAAACCTGATGTTATTAGACGACTCGGGATCAAAAGTGTTAATGGTAGCCAAGAGCATTCTATGTTGATTGGGACAGTTCTGTAGAACTTCTAATGTAGACATAGCACACGTGGCTTGAGCCAAATCTTCAACAATGTTTTAGTTTTGGGCAGCTCGTGAATTAGGAATAAAGTAGATTTATGGATGGTTCTCTTAGGAGGGCGTAATATAGATTTGTAAGTAGGCTTCTCTATTTGTAGTGACCTAGATGGAGGACAAACAAAAGGAGAACTAACGGTCCGAGGAGAAGGATCCAGTAATGAACCATTATAAACTTTTTCTTTAACAGGTTTAATTGGAGTGTCGTAAGTCATAGAGAGAGTTGTTAGATCAATACCACTAAACATATAAATGTGAGCACTCGTGGAAACTTCATCATTAGAAGGGTGGTTGGAACTGCCCCTTGGAGAGGGGGTTTGAGAAACCATAGATTTCTATTGAGGAAAAGGTTGAGTAAGCACGGTGGGTTGGGAATTTCCCTTGAAAATTTTTGTCACTTCATCGCGATGTGGACAGTCTCGAGTGTAGTGATCGTCACCACAAATGAGACATGGGAATTTCGGTTTCCGCCATGGTTTCTTTTCATTAGCAGGTGATGAGTTTTGAGCTTTAGGTTGTTCATTAGTGTTATTCTTATTGGGTTTGTTCTTCATTTTATTCTTACCTCCGAATTGTTGTGAAGGGGAAAATGAAACTGCATTCACCTTAGAGATCTGAGTGTGGGGGGAGGTAGAGGAGAGTGAGGTCGAACTGGGAGTGGATGCTGGAGTAGAATGCTGTGCAGTGCCAGTTGATGAGGAAGCAGATTATGTTTTGATGGAGCCTATAACACCATCCACATGAGATGAAGATGAAGGTTTGGATGGATCGGTAGTGGCCCGGGTAGCATTTGGGATCAACTCATACAAAGTACGAGATTGTGAATAAACTAAATCTAAGTACTGATCCTGGGCAATGGCTTCTTCCTCAGTGACTACGCCACCCATGGCGACATCACGAGCAATCAAGGGTAAAAGTGATTTGGTAAACCATTCTGCCAATAAATGGTCAGTAATGATCGCTTTGATCAACCTTCGTCGTTGTCTCCACTTGTGAATATGATCAGAGATATGTACGGAGTTAGTATGATGAAGGGAGGTCAAGAGTTCGGTACCCGTCTCATATCGAATGGGTAGTTGAAAGTGCGTGAGAAAGGACATGGAGAGGGAGTTGAAATCTTGGAAAGAACCACATGGAAGTTCAATGTACCACTTGGCTGCAGATCCCGTAAGTGTTCGCTGAAAAAGACGTAAAGGTATAGAATCGTCCATTAAGGAGTTTGATGAACACCATAAATGGAAAGTCATCACATGGTTATTCGGATCTTCTCCAGGTTTACCGTCAAATTTTAGAATATCAGAAGGTAATTTAGTCGGAATCACTGAACAAACAGGTGAATGGAATATAGGATCATTGGTCAACCGAGACAAGTCTGGGAGATCCAGAGTAGCGAGGAACAATAGCTTTCAGTTAACTTGAGGGTGATACTGGTGTGGCATGGGGACACCAGTAGGACCGTAAACTGGGTTAGATGGGTAATTGTAGCCAGTAGGTCCTCCTACATGTAGTTATTGCTGACCAGAATAAGCATGATTCAATGATGGTTGGGAAACATGTGCAAACGAAGGATAACCAGATGGGTTCTGAGGATTATAAGACGAATGTTGTGTTTTCCCATAATGGGGGTAAACATTTTGTTCATGAGGAGGATACATATTAGTCCCATGGGAAAGATGTGGTTTTTGTTGAACTTGAGGATTTTTTCCCCCAAAGAATTGTGGATTTCCCGAGAAAGGAATTCTCCAAGGATTCAGTGTTGTAAACGCATTCTGTCCATAAGATGGATGATGTTCTACAGTCTCAGGCTGCCCTCCAAAATGGGATTGTGTCCCAACTTGAGGTTGTCTCCCAAATAGAGGTTCCCCCCCAGCATGAGGTTGCCCTGAGCATGAGGTTCCCCCCCAAATAGAGGTTGCCCCCAAACATAAGGTTTCCCTCCAGCATGAGGTTTCCCCCCATCATAAGGTTTCCCTCCAAATTGAGGTTGAGGGATCTAGGAAACAGATGTGAACGACTGATCGATGCTTCCGACTGGGTTAGAGCCACCAAGACCAATTCCTCTGAATAATGGTGTAGGTATAGAACCTCTGGGTGTAACCTGGGTAGTGTGGACAACGGAAGGATTTAGAGCTCTGTACCCAAGGGGAAATGACGAAGGAGGTATAGATGAAAATGGTGTACGAATGGGAGCTTGGCTAACCACCACATTATCGGTAGGGATAGTCACAATGCGAGGGACCATCATAGAATGTGCCATTTGGAGAGAAATAGTTGAGTGAGGACCAACTGACTGTGTGTCTGACATGATGATGGCACTACTAGGTGTAACAGAAAAGTGGTCCAAGGGTACCGTGTATGTAGCAGACGTTTCATGTATTTGAGATATGATAGGTATATCAACACCTGCCCTTGAACCGAAAAGATCCCCAATGGAGTCACCAATTTCTGTTACAGGAGAACCCCCCTGTGAACAAGTGGATCTCCTCTTGGATACTATACCCCTGTAACAAAGAAAGAAAAGTGCAAATGTTGAACACTGACATTTCTTCTAATGAGGCTAAACTATTCAAGGAATAAGAATAAAGGAATACCTTTAATAATGTTTGTCCTTGCTCGATCCATGATGATGTTGATCTCCAAGCTCTTCAGAAGGTCCTGCAATCCAATGAGAAACAACAACAAAACATTCTTCCTATTCTACCATGGTTAGGTTCATAATAGATATATCAAAAGAATAAGTTCATGAAACATACACAAACTTAAAGGAAACAGACCAAGCACATATTTATATTAATGAAAACAAGGAAAAGTGATTACAACCATAGATGTAGATGCAATAGCTTCACCAAGCTCTCTTTGTCCAAACCCTTGCTCAATAGTTCCATGATTAGAATGACTGCAAATTTCTCTGATGAATCTCCCTTATGAGATCATAAGTTTGATACCTTGCATGTCTCCCTTTTTACCATGAAGAGGCCTCCTTATATAGGCTTGGAGAGGCCTAACCACCTTATATATCTTTGGGATAGGTTGAGGATATTCCTCCATTTGTTTTGGATCCTCCCTAAGATCCAACCTTGACCTCAGATTCAAATCCAACTAACTCTAGAGATGAGGGGGATTTCTCCCTGATTTTGCTCAAGAGTCAAAGATTCCCTCAAACAGGGCAACACTCCCCCAAAAGGGTGCATAGAGAGTTGCAACGCTCCCCCCAAGGAGGTCAGGGAGTGCTATCACTCCCTGACAGTGTGTAGGGGAGCATTTCCCTTCAAAACTGACTTTTGAGTGGTTTTTTCCATGGAAAAATATTTGTACTTTTCATAAGATGATTTCTCTTTCTTTGGCAGTTTCGGAGGGTGTCTTTCAAGTGTTCTTGTGATGCCATTCAAGATACGACATATGCAAGGTGAATGTATGATGTTTGTGACACTTACGACACTTATTGAACTTATGGTCAAAATGCGACACTTATGGTAAAAATACGACACTTGCGACACTTATGGTCAAAATGTGACACTTGTGACACTTATAATGACAATAATAGGTCAACATTGAAATGAGTAATTTTGATGTGGAACAGATTGCCCCCCAAAGTGTGAAGTTAGAAGACAAAAACTGATGATTGAATTACTTTGTAGTCTTTTTCGAGCAAGGGTATGGAATTAGAGAACCTGGTAGAAGCTGCACACAACCATTAAACAAATATCATGACATGTTTCAAACCCAAGGCAGGCATACCTATGCTTGAGTGATAAAGAATTTCAAGGTATGGCCGCCATAAGATACACTGTAGATTCATAATTATACTAATAAAGAGTATAGCCACCAAATATACAATGTGGATCTATACTTCCATGACATGAACTGATCGTAGCCACAAAAAATACACTTTGGATCTATGAGATGACAAGACATAGCCACAGACCAATACAAAGTGGATGTATGTGACAATATATGTGTTAATGTTCAAAAGAAACTCCATCGCAACCTGGGAAAATTACATATCAGAGTGATCACTCAACCCAGGGTATTCTTACTGATCCCGATGTGGTACGAATCTAACCATGTGAATAGATGTCCTGATGTCGAACATGGTAGAAAGCACTTGATTACCGGTAAATGATGTAAACCGTTAACAAGCGTGAGGGAAATCACCATTGATGTCAATGATTCCCAAGGTACCCTAGTACATTCCAACGAATGTGAATAAATGAGATGAAGTCGAACATTCGTGGAATCATCCGATCAGAGGTCAGTGATGTAACCCACTGTCACAAGCAAGGAGGCTTGCCATTGAGGCATGCAGGTCCCAAGGTACTAACTGGTTTCTAGGTCTAGTTCCTGGATAATGTGTTGAAGTTGACATGAATAGACTTGTCGCAGGAGGGCCTTGATGTATCGCCCATAAACGACATGAAACAGACACATATATGTAATTTGGTAGATCAAATGAACATGGACTGACACATGTATTGAAACATGAAATTTTTGATGGTTGACTCTGGAGGTAGATACTTCCCTTGAACACTAAGGCACAACAATAGAAACACGACATGGACCAAAACTTGATGATGCAGTGGATACTATGACTTTCGTTGGGTCACCCAAATGAGTAAATAAACTCAGAGGATTGGTTCAGTGTAGAGGTTCAATGGATTTAAAATGCGTGCAAAGACAAAGTGCCGTGTTCAATGGCGACTGTAAGAATTACTGGTAATGTTCTCAAAAACTGCTTGGCTTGCTTCCTTCAATTTTCCCCCCATCCATATAGATGAGTACCTCTTTTTAATTTAATGATCTCGAGGAGGGTAACACATGCTCGATATAACTCACCTTCGGTAATTCCCTCTTCCTTTATTTAACGAACTGGAAGAAGTAAGGGTTCGGTCCATATGGGCCCTTCAATGTATGATTGTTTAACGAGTCCAGAGAAGGTAAACTCGGTGATTTTTCATGTTTAGAGAGCCTGAAAAGAACTTAAAGACGACTCCAATGTGGTTGTTTTTCATAATGCTAGTCTTGCGAGGCCTAAAAAGAGATAAATTATCACTGGAAAGATGCCCCTTCAAACCTTTTAACGAGTGGGAAAGGAAGCAATATCACTCGACAATCTTTTCATGTTTAGAGAGTTTGAAAAGAGCTTAAAGATGACTCTAGGGGGTTCCTTTTTTGTGTATCCATGCGAGCCCGAAAAAGAGATAAAAGGTTACTCGGTGCGTTCTCGTGTTTTTCCGAGCGTGAGAACGAACGAAAGACCATGCTCGTTAATGCGACAAGATAAAAATCGAACGAAAATGCTTCAAAACCTGCCATGACAAAAAACTGTACACCGAGGGTATTAAAAATGCCTCCAAAATATTTCTCAAAACCCAAAATAATTATGTCTTTGGAAAAAATGAAAGTTTATAATAGTAATATAGGGTAAAAATGTCTTTTACCATTTCATTTGTGCAAAGACTTGTAGCAGTGAAAAAATTGAGCTTGGGAGGGTGAATCTTGCATTGATTGGTGCCGGAGCTACGGTCAACTATTTTTGTTGCTGACCGGATTAGGTTGGTGCTCTTCTTCCTCTCTTCAATTTGCATGGTATTAAATTTGTTTTTAGGCGATTACTGGGCTTTAAAAATGATGCCCTGGGTTGTCTCAAGCCCCCAAAAGGGCTCGACGCTTCCCTAGAATGGTAGGGGGAGTGTTGCCCAATTTTTTTAGCGCTCCTCCAAGCATAGAGAGAGAGCACTAATGCTCTGATGCAGGTGTGGAAGGGGTGCTGCCCAAAAACATGAAAAATGCCCCAAAACCCCCAATGCTCCCTCAAAAGGGTAAGGGGAGCGTTATGCCAACATGATAGCGCCCTGGTGTCCTCTTTAAAGGAGCATTGGTGCTCTGGTGTGAGATCAAAGGGGGTATTGGCATCATAAATAAATCAAAAAGATTTTTTAAGTTTATTAATTGCCCATAAATTGTCAAAATAACATGAATAATGACTTTTGATTGATGTTGATTGTAGGTAAACTCGGAAAATGTCATGATTGAGTGGAAAGAAAGAGAGCACGAGCTCAATGATGTGGCTTCCTTGCAAAATCCTCGATCAGGGGCCGCATTGAGAAATTGCGGTCTCCTCAAGTTCTTTAAAATGCAAAAGATGAAGAAATAAATTCTTCTTCTCGAGTATATGATCGGGCTGTGGAACGCTGTGGAATAGGGGTTCCAGATTGGAACATGGATTCTTACCATCGAGTTGGAAGATGTGTACTTTCTGATCAGCCTCTCGAAAAGAGGGGCCCCATTGTTTTATCCGGACAGAGAGTACTTCCCGTGCCTGTAGAGGAGTACTTGGCAAACCATTGTGTCCCCAGATCGAGATTAGTGGGAGGTAGAATTGCGATCAAAGACATCAAGGATCTACCTCTTAGATCGATATTATTTTCCATTATGAGTATAGAGGGTAGTACCAACTCGCAGTTATTTTCAATATCATAGGTGACCTATGGTTTGCAGTGTCTGGAGACAACCTTATTTAACTGGAGTGCATGGTTCCTTCAGAATGTGAAGGAGCAAATCACAAGATACAGAGCAGGGAAGCAAAAGCAGTTCGGATACGGTTCATTAATGGTTTCATTCTTCCTAGAATGCATTCCTCAGATGCAACCACATATTGCATTGGTAGTGCGACCGGTGGGAGAGCCATATACGGAGCGATGGACTAGTCTGTCTCCGAGGCTAGGAACAAAGTAAGAGTTTAGTTTTACCGGTGACTTCTTCGCTTGGATGAGATGCTAATTGATCGTGATAGAAGACTTTCCATATGCTGGAGTGGATTTTCGGTGGAGCATGGACCTGGTCCTTCCAGATGGCGTGGACTGGGATGTGTTAGGTAAGAAACCAAAAATAATCTTGTCAAGTGTTTTTTTATTTTAAATGTATATTATTTTTTTGGGGTACATAGAAGATTTTTTAACAGACATATCGTTTCACTGTGAAGATAGGGGAGCAACATGTCCGACAGAGATACCGGAACTGGGGCGTCGTGGAGACACTCAGATAGCAGTGGATCATGAGATAGCTACAGGAGGACTCCGAGAGGTCGAAAGAAACCTCCAAGGTCTCACGATGGGTCTCCCTCCTTTTAGGAGGCGGAATGTGCCCTTACATCTATAGAGACACACCGTGGGAGTTCCTGAGAGTCTCAACTCTTTACTGAGGCGAGTAGCCCACACAGTGGTGTGCTAATCGGAGTACAATGTGATGCGAGAGGATTAGGACCTCTCCAATTCTTTTGTATAGTCCATATGGCAGTTTTATGGGCATGAGGACCCAAGATTTTTCCTTTCTATGTACCATTTTGATGTAATCAAACATTTTCAATCACGCCGTATATATATACATTTCCGAGTTTTACAGTGCCAAATGATGTTTTCAAATAATGATGTCTTTTATGTGATGCGTTTTAATTTACATTTGATGCATGATTTATTTCCTTTATAAAACCTCATCTATGTGTGAGATACCGATCCATGTTGTAATTGGCTAAAAAATCTAAAATTATATTAAGTTGTCTTGGTATGTGTCAATATTCGATAAAATCAAACATTCTTTCAAGACGACGAAGTCGTAGATGGAGTAGTAATAGGATAGGATTTCAAATGGCGTAGATTCGATTAAGTTGATAGACCACAAGTTGAGAGTCTAGGTTGATGATCATACGAGAGACACCTAGGGAAGAAGCTTCGGTTAAAAGTCTAATGATAGCATGATATTCTACCATGTTGTTGGTTGCTGACCCTAAGCAAATTCCTCCTAAACTTACCAACTCATTAGAGTGGTAAATGAGCCAAGCTGCATAAGCAATGTTCTGGGTGTGTTGACTAGTGCCATCCGCAAACCCGACAAAGATAGGAAAGGAAGATGTCATCTACACACAAACACAAGACAAAGTATAAGCGACCAAAGAAAAACTCTTGCACGCAAGAGAAAAATACACACCAAACTAAAAATACAATAGTGTACAAAGCACATATGCTAGATGTCCTATGCATAGTAATTCTTAAGGTAAAGCCCATTTCGGGGCTCATCCAGGGAGATTCCATTGTAGTCAACTAGCTGATAGGTGCCTCTATGTAAAACATGTTTCACGATGTAAGGACCATGCCATAGAGGTTCTAACTTGCCTGTCCCTAACTTATCATGAGCTTGATCATAAACGAGGACTAGGTCTCCTTCTGCAAAAGTACGAGGGTGGACGGATTTGTTGTATTGATTCTTGATTCATTTTTGATATGTCTCATTGACGAGAGCAACATCACGATGTGTTTCATCCAATCTAGTCAAGTGTAAGAAACATTCTTCTTTAGCAGAAGTGTGGGGCAGGAGTTCGACTTTGAGTTTCAACGAGGGAATTTCATACTTGATTGGTAAAAATACTTTTATGCCATATACTAACTGGAAAGGAGTGAATGCAGTAGCAGTTTTTACTGAGGTCCGATAATCCTAGAGAGAGGAGAAAAGTTGTAGATGCCAAGATGTCTTGTTTTCCCCTACCATCCATTGGATCATAGTTTTAAGGACCTTGTTGATAGCTTCAACTTGTTCATTTGCTTGAGGATAGTACGAGGATGAGTTCTCATGGCGAAAACCCAACTTGGCATGCAACTCACTCATCATTTGGTTTTGAAAGTGTGAACCATGATCAGTGACAATGGCTTGTGGAACACCAAAATGAGTGATGTTGTGGTTGAAGAAGAGAGTTGTAGTATGACCATCATTCAGAAAGGTAGGCATAGCCTCAACCGATTTTGTAAAGTAATCGACAACAACGATGATGTAACCGTGCCCCCTGGTTGAGTTAGGATTACACTACATGAAATCGATGCCCCATTTGGAAAAGGGGCCGATGGAAATAATGGGATGCAGCAGAGCAGGGTGGGCACTTTTTGACATCCTCAATACAATCCTTGAATATGGAGGGCCAAAAGTAACCGACACGTAAAATTTTCTGAGCTGTAGCCATCCCAGAAAAATGACCGCCACAGGCTCCAAGGTGACAGTCATTGAGGATGCGTTCAGCCTCTTCATGAGCCAGACATTGTCGCAGGATAGTTTCAATGTCACGACGATATAGAGTGTCATCGATGACGAGGTAGCGACGAGAATGGTGGCGAATACGACAACGTTCTTCACGAGAGATATCGGGCTTAAAACGTTGGGTCTGGATATAAAGAAGGATGTCTCCATACCAAGGATTAGAGATGCTAATGAGGAATATAGATTCATCAGGGAGAGAATCTCTAGGCTCAGTGTCTTCATCAACATGGGGAAAATCGCAGATGAGCTCCGCAAACACCAAGGACTTTTTCGATTTGGACTTAGCGAATTCAATATCGAATTCCTAGAGGATGACGATCCATTTGGAGTATTTTCCCCCAAGGAATTGACGTGTCAGCATGTGATATATGGGGTTTGAGTTCGCGATAACTGTGGTGGTGCGTAGCAAAATATAGTGACAAAATCTCTGGATAGCAATGACAGCTGCTAGAGCCAACTTCTCAACATGTGAATATTGGAGCTCTGGACCAGATAGACTTTTTCTCAAATAATATATCACATGTTCTTCACCGCTAGGGTCCTCTTGAACTAACACCATAGAAATAGTGGAATTAGAGGCCACTAAGTAAAGGATATAGTCCTTCGTATAGTCTGGAGGAGGCAACAAAGGAGTGTTGGTCAGTGCCTGCTTAACAACATCAAAAGATCGTTGGGCAGTGTCATCCCAGATGAAAGGGCTGTCTTTCTGCAACAATCACATGAATCCTTTGGTGATCTCAGCGTAGTTACAAATGAAATGATGAAGAAAATTTGCTTTCCCCTGCAAAATTTGGACTTTTGTTAAGTTATTAGGTGGTGGTAAGGCTAGGATAGCCTTAATATTTAAGGGATCCACCCAAATCCTGTCCTTGGAGACAACGAAGCTGAGGAGTTATGTATATGTAAGGGTTCAAATGAATACGGTAGAACTGACATTGAAGAAAAATAGCCCGTAGTTGACCAAAATGGTCTGATCGACTGGATGAATGGCCAGGTAAGTCATCGAGGTAAGGTTCCACAATATGTTTGATATCGTGTAAAGCATATGACATGGCCCATTGGAATGTAGCACCGACATTTTTGAGGCCAAATGGTAGTTTCCGATAGGCAAAAGTTCCCCATGGGAAGATGAAGGATGTCTTATGTTGATCAACAGGTAAAGTGTCAATCTGGTTGTACCCTTGGAAACCATCCATGAAAGAGAAAATTATGCTACCAGTGTAATTATAAGTAATCTGGTCAATGAAGGGCATAGGGTAATTGTCTTTCGGACAAGACTTATTGAGATCTCTATAATCAACACAGACACGAATGGTCCATTTTTACTTAGTGACCAAAACAATGCTCGAAACCCATTCCGTCAAGGGGACAGGATAAATGAAGCTAGATTTCAATAATTTCTCAACTTTTGCTTTAATAGCCGTGGTCTTTTTAGGATGGACCGGGTGAAGTTTCTATCGAACAGGGTTAACACCTAGGTAGGTTTTGATTTCATGCACAACAATCGATGGATCGATCCCTGACATCTCTTCGTAGCTCCAAGCAAAGACATCGCAAAATTATTTAAATAAAGTGGTATAAGAGACCACTTCCTTGGGTGAACAAGTATCACCAAGATTAATATTTTCCACGACCCCTTCCTTGATCGAAATGTCAATAATGACCATAGATGAAATTTTTCCTAAATTCCCCTTAGAAAGAGTATCTTGTGTGAGGATGGGAGATTGCGGAAAATGGACAACATCGGGAGGGAAGATAGAGTGTATATCTTCCTGAATTTCTTCAAGCGGTGGAAGAAAACAAGATCAATGATGGTTATCATCCCAAGGTAGTTCGTCAATTTTAAGCATTTCCATGATAGATTCGTTAGAAGGAAAAAATTGGGAAATGTAGTCGAACGTAGACGAGAAGGAAGTAAACCAAGATGGCATCGAGTAACTGTTGGGTGCCAATAGATGTTGGTCATTCAAGGAGGGAGAGGCGGATTGGATAGCAGCATATGATGCCTCGGCTAGACTAAGTGGCATGGCGTCACCTAGCTCATCGAATTCCAAAGGACTAAGTAAAACCCAAGGGTCAGATGATTCCAAGGATTGGTAAGCCATAGTCAAAATCATATTGATGGTGTAAATATGATGTGTGGTAGGCGAAAGTGGTGTAGGGAAGGTACCCATAAGGCTAGAATATTTCAGCAAGCCAACACCAACCCTTTCATACGCGATCTTGTGATCTCCCAAAAAGGGAATATTGTTGGTAGCGGGAGTGCGAGCATCGGGTGTACAGTAATATAACTGATCGATAGTTACAACTTTACCTTGATGAGGAAATTGCATGCATCGAAACAATGAAGAGGCTACAACAGTCATAGCATAAAACCAAATTCTTCCGAGTAGCAAGTTGTAATCGAGAGGAGCATCGACCACCTTGACATCAACATAAACAATTTTACCGCCTAACTGAATGGCTAAGGACTGCAATAGTCCACGAGGATGAAAACCTCACCCGTCGAATGATCGTAACTTCATAGGGGATTGATTAAGTGCAGTTGATTTTAATCCTTTCCAATAGGCCAACGACATGACACAAGTAGAAGCTCCCTCATCAAGAATAGTGCGATGGATGTGTTGATTATGAACCAAAACATCATTCTGAAATGCAAGTTTGTGAGAGAGTCGCGACTTAAAATTATCCAGGTTAAACCTTATTTTATTAGATGACTCAGGATCAAAAGCGCCAATGGAAGCCAAGAGTGTTATACGTTGATTGGGACAGTTCTATAGAACTTCTAATGCAGACATAGCACACGGGGCTTGAGACAAATCGTCAACAATGTTGTAGTTTTGGGTATCTCGTGAACTAGGATTAAAAGTAGATTTACGGATGGTGATCTTGGGAGGGCGTAATATAGAGTCGTAAGTAGGCTTGTCTATCTTTAGTGACCCATATAGAGGACTAACAGAAGGAGAACTAACAGTCAGAGGAGAAGGATCCGGTAATGAACCATTTGAAATTTTTTCTTTATCGGGTTTAACTGGAGTGTCATAAGTCGTAGAGAGAGTTGTTAGATCAATACCACTAAACATATAAATGTTATCACTCATGGAGGCTTCATCATTAGAAGGGTGGTTGGAACTGCCCCCTGGAGAGGGGGTTTGAGTAACCATAGATTGCTGCCTAGGAAAAGGCTAAGTAAGCACAACGGGTTGGGAATTTCCCTTGAAAATTTTTGTCACTTCATCGCGATGTGGACAGTCTTGGGTGTAGTGATCACCACCACAAATGAGACATGGGAATTTCGGTTTCTGTTGTGGTTTATTTTCACTAGCAGGTGATGGATTTTGAGCTTTAGGTTGTTCATTAGTGTTATTCTTCTTGGGTTTGTTCTTCGTTTTCTTCTTACCTCCGGATTGTTGTGAAGGGGCATACTAGACTGCATTCATCTCAGAGATTTGAGTGTGGGGGGAGGTAGAGGAGAGTGAGGTCGAACAGGGAGTGGATGCCGGAGCAGAACGCTGCGCAGTGCCAGTCGACTAGGAATCAGATTGTGTTTTGACGGAGCCAATAATACCATCCACATGAGATGAAGATGAAGGTTTGGATGGATCGGTAGTGGCTCGGGTAGCATTTGGGATCAACTCATACAAAGTACGAGATTGTGAATAAACCACATCTAAGTACTGAGCCCGGGCAATGGCTTCTTCCTCGGTGACTACGCCACCCATGGTGACATCACGAGCGATCGGGGGTAAAAGTGATTTGGTAAACCATTATGCCAATAACTGGTTAGGAATGATCGCTTTGATCAACCTTCGTCGTCGTCTCCACTCGTGAATATGATCAGAGATATGTACGGAGTTAGTCTGACGAAGGGAGGTCAAGAGTTTGGTACCCGTCCCGTATCGAATGGGTAGTTGAAAGTGTGTGAGAAAGGACATGGCGAGGGAGTTGAAATCTTGGAAATAACCACGTGGAAGTCCAATGTACCACTTGGCTGCAGAGCCCGTAAGTGTTCGCTGGAAAAGATGTAAATGTATAGAATCATCCATTAAGGAGTTTGATGAACACCATAAATGGAAAGTCATCACATGGTTATTCAGATCTTCCCTAGGTTTACCGTCAAATTTCAAAATATCAGAAGGTAATTTAGCCGAAATCACTGGCCAAACATGTGAATGGAATATAGGATCATTGGTCAATCGAGGCAAGTCTGGGAGATCCAGAGTAGCGAGGAACGATAGCCGTCGGTTAACTCGAGGGTGATACTGGTGTGGCATGGGGACACCAATAGAACCGTAAACTGGGTTAGATGGGTAATTGTAGCCAATAGGTCCTCCAACATGCAGTTATTGCTGACCATAATAAGCAGGATTCAATGATGGTTGGGAAACAAGTGAAAACAAAGGATAACCAGATGGGTTCTGAGGTTTATAAGACAGATGATGTGTTTGCCCATAAGGGGGGTAAACATTTTGTCCACAAGGAGGATACCTATTAGTCCCATGGGAAAGATGTGGTTTTTGTTGACCTTGAAGATTTTGTCCCCCAGAGAATTGTGGATTTCCTGAGGAAGGAATGCTCCAAGGATTCGATGTTGTAAACACATTCTGTCCATAAGATGGATGATGGACTCCGGTCTGAGGCTTCCCTCCAAATTGGGATTGTGTCCCAACTTGAGGTTGAATCCCAAATAGAATTCCCCCCCCAGCATTAGGTTTCCCCCCAGCATGAGGTTGCCCCCCAAACGGAGGATGCCCCCCAACATAAGGTTTCCCTCCAGCATGAGGTTGCCCCCCAAATGGAGGTTGCCACCCGGCATAAGGTTTCCCTCCAAATTGAGGTTGAGGGATCTGGGAACCAGATGTGAATGGCTGACCGATGCTTCTGACTGAGTTAGAGTCACCAAGACCAGTTCCTCTGAATACTGGTGTAGGTATAGAACCTCTGGGTGTAACCTCGGTAGTGTGGATAATGAAAGGATTCAAAGCTCTATACCCAAGGGGAAATGACGAAGGAGGTCTAGATGAAAACGATGTACCAATGGGAGCTTGGCTAACCACCACTTTACCGGTAGGGATAGTTGCAATGTGAGGGACCATCATAGAATGGGCCATTTGGAGAGAAATAGTCAAGTGAGGACCAACTAACTATGTGTCTGACATGACGGTGGCACTATTGGGTGTAACAAAAAAGTTGTCTAAGGGTACAGTGTATGTAGCAGATGTTTAAGGTATTTGAGATACGACATGTATATCAGCACCTGCCCCTGAGTTGAAAAGATCTCGTACCATAAGATGTGGGTTTCTAGTCAGTTTTGAAGGGCAACACTCCCCTACCCACTATCAGGGAGTGCTAGCACTCCCTGACCTCCTTGGGGGGAGCGTTGCAACGCTCTGTGCACCCTTTTGGGGTAGCATTGGCCCGTTTGAGGGAATCTTTGACCGTTGAGAAAAATCAGGGAGAAATCCCCCTCATCTCTGGAGTTAGTTGGATTTGAATCTGAGATCAAGATTGGATCTTAGGGAGGATCCACAACTGATGGAGGAAGATCCTCAACCTATCCCAAAGATCTCTAAGTTGGTTAGGCCTCTCCAAGCATATATAAGGAGGCCTCTTCATGGTAAAAAGGGATACATGCAAGGTATCAAACTTATGTTTGTTGGATTACTGAGAGGGGGAGTGAATCAGTAATAATGTAATTATAATCCATTTTATTCAAATGTTATATCAATGTAGAATTATTATCCAAAAATGAGCAGTAATAAATAAACAATCACACACATGAACAGTACACCAGTGTTTTACGTGGAAACCCAAATCGGGA
>JZKD02S1392618.1:493390-506874 GCA_000966675.3 Picea glauca
AACCTCTATTTGGGAGTCAACCTCAAGTTGGGACACAATCCCAATTTGGAGGGAAACCTCAAACTGGAGCCCATCATCCATCGTATGGACATAATGTGTTTACAACACTGAATCTTTGTTCAGAATGGTTGTTCTACAATAGTTTTTTAGGTCCTAAAATTCCACTGCATTTTTTGGGAAATTTCCATGTAATTTTGTCAATTGACATGGCTTGGAAATATATGATTTCCAAGATAGCCAAACATATAAATCTCAAAACAAGATTTGTAACGGTCCAAGAAATTTTCCAAACGAAGGTCATATGTGACATTTGTAGCCCCAAGAAGTTGATGTATCAACTAGGCTCCTTGGAGCCTGCATTCGTTTTTCCACCTTATCTCCTAGGCTTAGGGTCTTACACTTTATGTCAAAACATAGTTTCAGCCTCTTTTAATGGGATTTTGTGAATGAGAGCAACTAACACATCTCTATTCAAAGATAAACTACCACCATTTTGGCCACTTTGCATTGTTTTGTATATTGGAATGTTTGCACTATTTCATTTATTAATAGAGTTTGGGTTTCACTATATTACTATGCTCTTTACAACATCTTTATGTTATTTTGCATGTTGTTTCTATCTTCATTTCATTCTCAACATAATCTAGATCAATATAATCTTAGAAAATTCATGGAAAAACACAATATGGCATTGCACACAAATCAAGAACTATTAGATTCATGCATAATGATATACCACTTTTGGTCAACCATATCTAGAGATGACACTTTCTTCATTGTGCCATATACTTGTTGAAGCAATCACTATGCTCTTTTCCTTTCATCCCCTTGTCAATTGTAACTAAAAAAACATACATCATACATAACATACATTGTACATTGTGCTCCATTTAGTCATTAGTCTTTGTTAATACACTGGTTTCTTGCCTCTTTATCATAGCTAGCCTATATAAAGTTTGCATACAAAACTTGCAGAAATAAGCCTATAGTCCTTTAAGCTTTGCTCTTTTCTTGTCACAAGTACAATGCAAGGCAAATCACCAAGTCTAGAATCATTGAAAAATTCCATTCCCTCTTGATTGCATGCAATAACTTAAAAAATGGCTATGTTCCTATACACTAATATTATACTTGATTCTTTCATTGTCATAGTTAAGTACTAATCAAAACAAACAAACAAGACAAAAAAAATCCTTACTTGTTACACAAATAAAAAATAATTACACAACATTATCAATGCATTCTATTTTTTTGATTTTTATTGTGTATTCCATATTGTTCTGGCATTTTGACAAATGAAAGGAAAAAAAAAAATTGGCCTGATGTATTGCTCTTAAAAAAAACACATATTTGTTTCACAAATATAGGTACCTTTCTATTGCTCTTAAAAAAAACACATATTTGTTTCACAAATATAGGTACCTTTCTATTGCTCTTAAAAAAAACACATATTTGTTTCACAAATATTGGTACCTTTCTTTTGGGGTCTTTAAACCACTTCCACCTATCTAAAACACATTGCTCGATCCTAACAAAGTTTCTTTTCATTGCTCCAACATTCCAATTGTGGTTGAGCATGGCCCACCAACCACAACTTTCTATACCACTTTTCTCCATGTCATTGGATTTTCACTTGCATAGTGGCCTAACTGTCCTTTCCTTCCACACACTATTCTAGTCAATGTCACATTCCACTTTCAAGTTAGCTAGAAATTTGTTGGCCTTTTCAACTCAAAACAAATGGTGGATAAACATCTTCTATTATTGATATCTGTACACAAAATTCCAATGGTGTCTTTGAAGGCGATGTTCTATCTCTATATGGACTTGCTTGTTCCAAAAATACTAGCTCTCCCACAAAAACAAAGCTAGCACATGTTGATCTCATTGAAATACATGGCCATCTCATTATATTTGTCAATGTTGGCAAAAAATCGAAACCATGTTTCCTGCCCTTCCTTCAACTTGGCATAAGTGTTCACATCATGGAATTTGAAAATAAATCCAAATTCACATATGAAAGAGGAGATGTTGTTCAAGGGGTTAACTCAACCAATTCTCGTCAATTTTGTTGGGAATTTGGTTAGTTATGTGCTAATAGGTGCTTGATTTTAATCACCTTGGTTAAAGCACACTAAACTACACCATCGAGGAGGCCTTAGGTAATAGGTTCAAATCCAAGCATCCCTTGTGTTTACATCTGAGGTTATCCTTGGAAAAAAATTAAGCTCCAAGGTTTAGCTCTGTTAGTTCAACCATCTACCCAAAACATGTTGCCAACAAGGAGGCCTTAGGTCATAGTTTCAAATCCAATTGAGTCCCTTGGGGTTACCAAACACTATTTTGGCTAGAGGTTGTGCTACCTTCCATCCAAATATGCCAAGGAAGCGAGGGGGATCCCTTGATACTTTCCTTGGAAAAAGATGAAAGAGGATATGTTGCCCTTTATGTAGATATCTGGGAAAGAGGGGGTATCCTCCAAGGTTTTCCTTGGAAAAAGATGAAAGAGGATATATTGACTATTTCACACTACTAGATGTAGGAACCAACATTGAACACATACATTGACTTTGCATCCAGTGCCACCTTGCACTTGACACTAGTCTACATGGCCTCATAGAGTAAGTGATGCATATGCAGTTGGCTTGGTTGTACTAATTGTCACCTACTACCACCAAAATAATTATCAACACAAACTACATATCAAAGGTGACTAGTCCGAGAAGAAGACAACAATTATAAATCTTCATAGTCTACGTTGTTCTTCACTTTGCTTCCCTTTCAAATTTTGTTCTGCATTATTTTCAAATAGTATGCGTATATTTTTTAAAACTATCAAATAAACTAATGCACTTTACATATCTTTTAGTTGCAACCCAACAATTCCTTTAAGGTTTTTTTCTACTTACAACTGAAACAACAATTATTGGCATGTGATCATGCCCTAATGTACTTGTTTAATGACACTGAGTGAAATGGTAAAAAAATGAGTCACAACCTGTATAATCGCTTATCAACTTTCCTTGATCCTTTCAATGACCACACAACAAGAACAATTTTGGAGTCTTTTGTGATGAGCATCATTCAAGTAATAGTTAAATTCCCACCAGTGTGTGCTATTCCATATTTGTAGTGCCATTAACTTTATTCTATCTTTCTTTGCTCCTCACTTGTTACTAAATTTCAATTGTAACAAAAAAATTCACTCGTAAAATCTATTTTCCACCATTTGAACCATTTTGCACAACATGCATTCATTTGATCCTCACATCTACTCTCTTACCAAATGGTTTAGCTCATTATTCTTGTTGCAACGAAGATAAACCATTCTATCATGACCATAGCTTGCAATGCATAACTGAAACAAAAAACAACAAAATATGTGACGAATCTGTAGAAAAAAAAGATGACAAAATACAAACAATTGGCAAGATTCAAAATGCAATTTTGAACGCATAATAAAGGTCTACTTGATTAGAATTCCATATTGTCCTTTTGTTGCCTTTGTATTGCAGCTCCACAAGAAGGTCAATTTTCATAAATACAACCCCATTGTAAAGGAACATTTGCCCTTAAAAAAATAGAGATATTAACACAAGAACCTAATGACCCAGTATATGGCCCAACTATTTTCAAAAGCCTACAAATGATTGCAAGTCTGAAATCTATTAATTATTACTTCACTTTGCCC
The DNA here is from genome assembly GCA_000966675.3 of Picea glauca. Taxonomy (NCBI): domain Eukaryota; kingdom Viridiplantae; phylum Streptophyta; class Pinopsida; order Pinales; family Pinaceae; genus Picea; species Picea glauca. Next base: position 497,082 of record JZKD02S1392618.1, read on the forward strand.
AGGTTAAGCAGGGGTGCCACTAGGAAGGTTATCCAACAATTTAAAAAAAAATATCATTTCATATGTATGATAAGGTTGGTTCATAGTTTATATTTATTAAAAAATAAATCATTTCATATGTATGATAAGGTTGCGTCATAGTTTATATTTATTGATGAAGAACTATTTTGTGATGTGGACAGAATTGGAGTTCCTCATTATGCATTTGGCATAGGTATCATTGCAGGGCATTAAGAATGCATTCAAGTGTTATGAAGGAATTTCAAAAAATCATATACGAAAGCTATTGGTTAACACCACAAGGTTTAAAGTCATATGGTTGATAATCTACCTCATGACATATTATAATCTTATTGCATTATGGTTGATAACTATATGTTAATGTTTTGATAACATTACATGGTATATTGTAACTATTCGCATTAAAAAGAGTTGGAAATCCCAACAATTTCACACGAGGTGAGAGTAAATACATGAAGTACAATTGTTATGTGCCCCGACACAACTATCATGGAAAGATAAATGGCTTTCCTTTTCCCTTTTCAACATTTCTTTTCCATTCTCTTCCTTTACAAAAGAAAAAACATAAGTTTTTTAGCCTCTATCGCACTTCTTGTTCAACATTTTCTCCAAACGCACATGTGTTAGATGAAAGCGATTTTATCATTCTCTGATGTATCTACAACCTCTGTATAATCAACCCTTTTAATGATTGCCAGGGCAATTTCCATGACATTAAAATTCAATTAGCATCCATATGATTCATGATAAAATCGTGCTTTTAGTGGTTTTTTCAGCAACCAAAGATCATATGAGTTCATTTTCCTGTCTTTCATGCATTTTTCATATGGTTGTTGGGTTATGGTCGATATCCATCTTCGTTCGAAATTATAAAGGAATGTCATGTATACATCAAGGATCGTAGAAAAACCCATGTTTCATTTAAAATAAGAAATGCATTTACCCTGTCATTATTTGGTGTTTTCGCATGAAAGACAATTATTTTTGGAGTTGATGTCATATGAATCTTCTCGCCATCCTAGCTAGAGTCAATACTTTGTTTTGCAAGTCATGCATTGGTTTTTCAATTTGGGTATTCATTGAAAAACTTACCTTGTTTATAATGTGTTGATTTTTACCTATAACTCAACATATGAAATTACATCTGGTAATTTATAAAACACATAAATTTATCCTTGCTGATATAAATATGAAAATTACGCTAGTAACCTACAACTGAGTTAAATATCAACAAAATAACAACAGAAGCATACAAAACCAAGCACATAAAAAGCACGATACACTAGATATTACCCTAGAAACCCTAGTGTGGGGAAAACCAGCTAAGAGAGGGATTTATTGTGGGTGTCCAAGAGAAATTACAACATTAGAAAAAATGGAAATTTCTTACATAAATTTCTAGAAACCTTTCTCACTCTTTCTCAGCTTAAAAACAACCCAGTAAAATTTTTGTATGACCAAGGTACAATGTGTCCAGTACTTCCCAACAAGTACAACAAGTGTACGACCTTAGTAATATTGTATGTCTTGTACTATTTCAGCCTAGTACGGCCTACACAACAACTGGTTGGTACGGTCTGTGTATGGCTTGACTAGTTGAATAATTTTGGCCCAGATTTGGCTTACCGCTACCTGCAAAAAAATCCTAGAAATCAGCCTATAGAATTCTGCTCTCTTGGTCCCGAGTTTAGCTTCCTTGGCCGCCCAGAATAGTCTTGATCTGACCTCAACTAGCTTCTACAAACTAGCCCAGAACTCATCCTCTGCCTCAACTGCTAACACACTGCCTTCTCTTGCCCAAGCGCCCCTCTTGCTCTCACTTGCTCAACCTCACAAATGAGAATAGTGAATGTCCTCTCACCCTCAACCTCCTTTTATCTCCTTAGAAACTCCCCATTCACCTTGAGATGTCTGCCAAGGCTTGGCCTCAATGGCTGAGATTTGGGGCTGTTGGACCCCAGTCTCCACTAGTTGGTGCACCCCCCTTGGACAGGGACCCACACTCCACTAGAAACCAACTTCAAAGGTTCTCCCTCTCTCCTTGGGCCCCACATTCCAATCAAGGGTGAAATATGTTGCAAGCCTAAGTTAAACTTAGGTTGAAATACAAAGGCTGATCTGGGTCATTTTTAGGTGTCCATCAACATGCCCAGGACACATGGGCCTATGATGAGACACCTCATGAGATAAAACTAACACTCCCTCTTAGTGAGGGAGGTGTCTCCACTAGGATCAATCTATGATCCGATCAAATCTGTTGCTGCTATTGTAGCTACTCCCTCTGAACCAAAAGATCCACCTACTACTTCTGGTGCACTCTGATATGATGTGTTGTTCTGCTCAACCATCAATATCAAGTCATACGAAATAAATTTATTCGACACTGATCTCTGATCTAGGATCCCCCTGGACCCACCTACATGTTGTCCCAACACCCTGTACATCATACCTTTCCTGATGCCAAGCCTCACCGATGCATCCAAGGATGCTCCCTTTTCCCGTATGAGCACATGTCCATCAACGAACATTGCTTCATACCCCATATCCTATAGATTTGATATAGAGAGGAAGTTGACCTTCAACTCTGGCATATACATCACCTCATCCACCTCCAGAGACACTCTTGACTCTAGCTATAATCTGCCGCATCCAACCCCCTTTACTGCATGCCTGGTGTGCGCCCCATTCTTCACTTGGCAGTCTGAGCCCATCTCTGAATTACTAAGGAACACCAACCTCATTCTCGTCATATGGAAAGATGATCCACTGTCCACGAACCATGCCCCATTGTCATCTAACTCAGCCAATCTGTGCTGCTAGAAAGAGTGGTAACCAAAGAAAATTCATTCTCGAATTTCTCTGCAAACGCATCCATCTTAGGAGATGTTGTAACTGCTACCTCTGACTCCTTCTTCTTCTTATTTTTAGGACACTTGCTAGCATAGTGGATAGTTTTGTGACATACAAAGCATCTTACTTTGTCCATGTCCTTGGAGCCTCCCACTCCATTTCTCCTATTTGCATGAAGAGCCACATTCTCCTCCTCCTAACTCTTCGGTTGACTAGCCCAAGATTCATCCACTTGCAACTCCTCTTGAGTGAAGTCATCCCACAACCTCTCCCAATCAGAGAGTTTCTCCCATGTGACCACCCCTTGGAAAAACACATCCCACTGCTCGGTGACGCCATTCAAGGTTGTCCTCACCGGCTCAGTCTCATCCACAGTTTCTCTCACTGCTACAAGTTCATCTCAAATATGAGTGAACTTTGTGAGTTAAGTGACCACAGACTCTCCCTTGGCCATCTTCGTGCTTCTCAACTTCTCTTTGAGCAACATCTTCCTGCTCTAGTTTTCAGAATGGTATAGCTTCACTTGGGCCTCCCACATTTCCTTAGTTGTCTTCTTGCCAGAAAAATGTGGAATGATGTGGTCCTTGACATCATCCACATGTATCCTCCTGGCCTTGACATCCTTCTTGGTATGGGCATATAGTTGTACTAGATCAACTAGGGATGCTACTTTTCCTTCTACAATTTCCAGCTGCCCATTCTCCTCTAGTACCAAGCTAATACGCTCCCTCCAAGGACAAAAATTTGAGGCTCCATCTAGATTGTCCTCAACCCTTAAGCCTGCATTGGCCTTTTGAGTTTGCTTCCATGTTTATCCCACACTATCTGGTCTTTTGTCCCACTTGCTGATTTACTATTTTAGTCTGCACAACAAGTATTTTGGATGTTCTGTACTCAGAGGTTGAGCTCTGATACCATGTTGATTTTTACCTATAACTCAGTATATGAAATTACAACCAGTAATTTGTAAAACACAAGAATTTATTCTTTCTGATATAAATCTGAAAATTACGCTAGCAACCTACAATTGAGTTAAATAACAACAAAATGATAGTGGAAGCATACATAACCAAACACATAAAAAACATAGTACACCAGATATTACCTTGGAAGCCCCTGATCCAAAAAGGATCCAGAGAAGGCTAAGAACAACTCAAAACTCACATAGGCAACTCATGATGCTCATAATGGATTCAACAGACAGAGAAAGGGAAAAAATTCAAAGTTCCCAAAACTCAGCAAAAATGACATGATCGCGAAGAGCACATCACAAGCTTTCTAATGGCGCAAATGACTCGTCAAACGGAGTTACAGATTGAAAGATATTCGCGGTCAAAGTTTGGTCAACCTAGCCCAGTCAACAGGGGATGATTCAACATCCATACGCATGATATCAACATCCATAAAATACACGTGGCGGGAGCAGGAAGGTGACACAAGGCATGCTGGCATCATTAAAGTCCAATGCTAGCATTAGGGCCAACAACAGGGATGGAGTTTGAAAACTGCGAAGTAAATTTGACATACCATAGAAAAAAGGATTGGGGCCATAGGGATGGACTAAACATTATAGCCTGGTGAGTGACCAAGAGACGCAAATGGGTTCATGGAAATAGGTTGATTATTCACTACAGGATGGGCAACAATGATGATAGGTGCCTTCGACACTACAACCATTGTGGTTGCAGGAGTTGAAGGGGTGCCATTAACTATAGTAGGTGTGGGAGTTGAGGGGCTCCCATTATTCTGATGACTCAGTTTAGTACTCATCCTTGTAGAATCACAAGTCTGAAAAGTGGAAGTGTGTGTACCACATCTAATAACTCTACGCCTTTTAGAAGGAAAAGACTCGAAATCTGGTGGTAACTGTAACAAGCAACGAGACCGACGGGGAAGCTGGTCCGACTCCATGATGACTTAAGACTCAAGATATAAAAACAAATCCTAAGGCCAACTAGTAATCAAAGAGCACACCAAAAATAATCAAACAACCAATATGCACACAAATAGGATAAAGTGGTTGAAAGGGGCCTCCCTCCCTAAAGTAGGTATGCCTTTCCCAAGAGGGGCCTGATACTCCCTGCTAAAGATCAGAGGTAACTGGATCAGTTATAAGGGCCCTCATGAGCTTAACAATCAGTTGGTCAGATCCCCCTGGAGAGGTAATCCTCCATAAAGGCTGTGTGCTGTTCAACCCTTATCTGACCCAGGGTACCTGCAAAATAACCCCTGCAAGTAACCTATTTGGAACCTAAGTCAAACAACTAAGCAACCACTGTATAACCAATGCACATGCGAGCAGTTGTACGTCAGGTCCACCGTATGGGCAGGGTAGCAAAGCCTGAAACCTTGAAATCACTGCCTCTCATGGAGGTAAGGGCACTAGCAAGATCTTCAGATACAAATAGATCCCCAGAAATATCTCTGACGCTAAGAAGGTATCGGGGGGATATCCCTTCAATCGACCTTACGCGACCTCATGATTAACTCCAGTGTAAGCAAAGCCTCCTGATCTTACTGATTATACAATGGATTTCTCCACTCCCTTTGTTAGACACATATGTTGATTTAATAGCCTTGGAGAAGTTTACTCACAAAATCCTATTCCAAGGCACTAAATCCTAAGCTAGTTTGTGCACCCTAAAAAATAAAATTGTTACTAATCAATTTTAAATTATAGTGTTAATTTTAATGTCCATGCTTACTCAAATGGTGCGGTCATGAAACTAGTGATGTTATGACTCAACAAGTAAAGTAAATATGAATAAAATGCAAAGTCCCAACTTCTATTCTCAATAAATGATATGCTTATTAAAAACAATGCAATTTTCAATTCAACTTTGCAATTCTAAATAAAAAATGCAATCTTTCTTTACATGCACTAAGATTAATGACAAAGACTCAAAAGATCAAAATGCCAATCAATGCAAAATGCCTAATATTTTTCTATTTTCAATATATATATAAAAAAATGAAAATTCATGGAGTGAACAACAACTTGATATGTTAATGTTTTGATAACGTTACATGGTATATTGTAACTGTTCGCATTAAAAAGAGTTGGTGATCCCAACAATTTCATACGAGGCGAGAGTAAATGCATGAAGTATGAGCTCAATGTAATTAAGGTGACATAACAACAAGATTAGGTGAAGTGGTACGCTAGCTCATAGAGCTACCTTGGAGATCATTAGGGTTTTGAGTTTTTTGAGCTAGTTCAAAATTGTGAAAACCCTCCTCATGCAGAAAATGACTCAACTAGTATCATAACAGAATCGTTGGTGGATAAATTTAGGTCGCAGTAGCTTGGAGTTGAGAGAAACTTCAAGCTTCATAAACACAGTATGTAACAGATTTGTCGGTGTAGATAAAGAATATAGTTATGTAGTTGTTGTTCATTGATAAATGGTTTACTTTGATTTGGTCTGAGTTAGTTTTACTTCTAGCCCACCTTGCCATCCATTTTTCAGTCTATACCAAGTACAATTGTTTTTCCTGGTCAAATTTGGGAAATGTATTGTTTTGTTTCCTTACCATTATAACTAGTCACGTTTTGTTATGTGCCCTGACACAACTATTGTGGAAAGATAAATGACTTTGCTTGTCCCTTTTCAACATTTCTTTTCCATTCTCTTCTTTTACAAAAGAAAACACATAAGTTTTTTAGCCTCTGTTGCACTTCTTGTTCAACATTTTCTCCAAATGCACATGTGTTGACGAAAATGATTTTATCATTCTCTGATGTATCTACAACCTCTATATATTCAACCCTTTTAATGAATTCCAGGACAATTTCCCTGACATTAAAATTCAATTAGCATCCATATGATTCATGATAAAACCGTGCTTTTAGTGAATTTTTCAGCAACCAAAGATCATATGAGTTCATTTTCCTATCTTTCATGCATTTTTCATATGGTTGTTGGGTTATGGTCTATGTCCATCTTCATTCGAAGTTATAAAGGAATGTCATATATACATCAAGGAACATAGAAAAACCCATGTTTCATTTAAAAGAAGAAATGCATTTACCCTATCATTATTTGGTGTTTTTGCATGAAAGACAATTATTTTTGGAGTTGTTGTCATATGAATCTTCTCGCCATCCGAGCTATAGTCAATACTCTGTTTTGCATGAATATATTATTTAGTGAGAAAGTGTTTGAGCATTTGAGCTAAATTCAAAGTCATGCATTGGTTTTTCAATTTGGTTATTCATTGGAAAACTTACCCGGTTTATAATGTGTTGATTTTTACCTATAACTCTGCATATGAAATTACAATCGGTAATTTATAAAACACATAAATTTATTCTTGCTGATATAAATATGAAAATTACGCTAGTAACCTACAACTGAGTTAAATGCCAACAAAATGACAACAGAAGCATACAAAACCAAGCACATAAAAATCACGATACACTAGATATTACCCTAGAAATCCCAGTGTGGGGAAAACCAACTAAGAGAGGGATTTATTGTGGGTGTCCAAGAGAAATTACAACATCAGAAAAAATGGAAATTTCTTACATAAATTTCTAGAAAGCTTTTTCACTCCTTCTCAACTTAAAAACAACCCAGTAAAACTTTTGTATGACCAAGGTACAATGTGTCTAGTACTTCCCAACAAGTACAACAAGTGTACGACCTTAGTAATATTGTATGTCCTGTACTATTTCAGCCTAGTACGGCCTGCACAACAACTGGTTGGTACGGTCTGTGTATGGCTTGACTAGCTCAAGAATTTTGGCCCAGATTTGGCTTGCCGCTACCTGCAAAAAAATCCTAGAAATCAGCATGTAGAATGCTGCTCTCTTGGTTCCCAGTTCAGCTTCCTTGGCCGCCCAGAATGGTCTTGATCTGACCTCAACTAGCTTCTCCAAACTAGCCCAGAACTCATCCTCTGCCTCAACTACTAACACACTACCCTCTCTTGCCTAAGCACCCCTCTTGCTCTTACTTGCTCAACCTCACAAATGAGAATAATGAATGTCCTCTCACCCTCAACCTCCTTTTACCTCCTTAGCAACTCCCCATTCACCTTGATATGTGTGCCAAGGCTTGGCCTCAATGGCTAATATTTGGGGCTGCTGGACCCCAGTCTCCACTAGTTGGTGCGTCCCCCTTGGACAGGGACCCACACTCCACTAGAAACCAACTTCAAAGGTTCTCCCTCTCTCCTTGGGCCCCACATTCCACTCAAGGGTGAAATATGTTGCAAGCCTAAGTTAAACTTAGGTTGAAATACAAAGGCTGATCTGGGTCATTTTTAGGTGTCCATCAACATGCCCAGGACACATGGGCCTATGTTGAGACACCTCATGAGCTAAAACTAACATTCCCTCTTAGTGAGGGAGGTGTCTCCACCAGGATCAATCTATGATCCGATCAAATCTGTTGCTGCTATTGTAGCTACTCCCTCTGAACCGAAAGATCCACCTACTACTTTTGGTGCACTCTGATATGATGTGTTGTTCTACTCAACCATCAATATCAAGTCATACGAACTAAATTTATTCGACACTGATCTTTGATCTAGGATCCCCCTAGACCCACCTATAGGTTGTCCCAACACCCTGTACATCATACCTTTCCTGATGCCAAGCCTCACTGATGCATCCAAGGATGCTCCCTTTTCTCATATGAGCACATGTCCATCAACGGACATTGCTTCATACCCCATATCCTATAGATTTGATATAGAGAGAAATTTTACCTTCAACTCTAGCATATACATCACCTCATCCACATCTAGAGACACTCTTGACTCTAGCTAGAATCTGACGCATCCAACCCCTTTTACTGCATGCCTGGTGTGCGCCCCATTCTTCACATGGCAGTCTGAGCCATCTCTGAAACACTAGATATTACCCAAGAAACCCTAGTGTGGGGAAAACTAGCTAATAGAGGGCTTTATTGTGGGTGTCCAAGATAAATTACAGCAGTAGAGAAAATGTGAATTTCTTATAGAAATTTCCAGCAACCTTTCTCACTCCTTCTCAGCTAAAAAACAACCCAAAAAAACTTTTGTACGACCAATGTACAATGTGCCTAGTACTTCCCAGCACGTACAACAAGTGTACAACCTTAATAATCCTGTACGACATGTACTATTTCAGCCTAGTACGGCCTGCACAACAGCTGGTTGGTATGACCTGTGTATGTCCTGTCTAGTTGAAGAATTTTGGCCCAGATTTGGCTTGCTGCTACCTGCAAAAAAATCCCAGAAATCGGCCTGTAGAATGCTGCTCTCTTGGTCCTGAGTTCATCCTCCTTGGCTGCCTAGAATGATCTTGATCTGACCTCCACTAGCTTCTCCAAACTAGCCCAGAACTCATCGTATGCCTCAGCTACTAGCACATTGCCTTCTCTTTCCCAAGTGCCCCTCTTGCTCTCACTTGCTTAACCTCACAAATGAGAATAGTGAATGTCCTCTCACCCTTAGCCTCCTTTTATCTCCTTAGTAGCCCCCCATTCACCTTGATATTTGTGCCAAGGCTTGGACTCAATGGTTGATATTTCGTGCTGCTGGACCACACTATCCACTAGGTGCTACACCCCCCTTGGATAGGGACCCACACTCCACTAGAAACCACCTTCAGAGGTACACCCTCTCTCCTTGGGCCCCACATTCCACTCAAGGGTGAAATATGATGGAACCCTAAGTTAAACTTAGGCTGAAATACAAAGGTTGATCTGGGTCCTTTTTAGGTGTCCATCAACATGCCCAGGACACATGGGCCTATGCTGAGACACCACATGAGATAAAACTAATACTCCCTCTTAGCGAGGGAGGTGTCTCCACCACGATCAATCTATGATATGATCAAATCTGTTGCTGCTGCTATTGCTACTCGCTCTGAACCGAAAGATCCACCTGCTACTTCTGCTGCACTTTGATATGATGTGTTGTTCCGCTCATC
>JZKD02S1392618.1:548156-560886 GCA_000966675.3 Picea glauca
AACTTAAAAAAAATTGAAATATAAAACTTCATTACAAAAATTTGAATTGCAAGATGAGAACATATAAATTGATTCTTGCAAAATTTTCTAGAATTCTTAATGGAACAATTCATTTGATCGAGCTAATGGAAACTTCCAACAATCATTTGAAATATTTCCTTCATTAACTCATTATTATATGGTCAATGAAATTAATTTTTTGATCTTCATATCTTAAATTAAGTTAATGGATTTATAAATTCCTTCATTAATGGATTAAATTAAGTTAATGGATTTATAAATTCCCTCATTAATGGACATAATGATACTAGCATTGTCAAAAAAGTGATTGTTCCACCATAGATAAATAGTCTTCGAATTGCTCGCATTTATTAATTTTATATCCTTACATTGAACCATTAAGGAGATTGTATACAAGTTCATTCTCATTTAAAAAAAATGTTCATGGGTTCATTCTCATTTAAAAAAAATGTTCATGGGCACTTTGTTGAATGTCTCTTCCCATTCCACAATATGGCACCCTTAAATTAAAAATTTAACATTTAAGTATTTTTAACTTAAATTTAAAAGGTATTTTTTATAAAAAAAGAAGAAGTAAAAGTATGTATATTTAATTGGGTTTAGTTTAAGTAGTTGAGAGGGTAAGTGTTATTTTCCTCACCTAAGTTTGATTTCTACAAGTGATTTGTTAAACTCCTAAAATATATACTGTTATAACGATTTTGAGCTTTGTTGTTTACCCTAAATACCATCTTCAAAATGAGAAAAAAAACCCAAAAGTTTTCCTTGAGATATGTAACTCGTTCGCTTTACTATTTACTATTTCTCCTTTTAATATTTTCTCTAAAAATGGCCTACACCTTGCAAATATATCTATATTTATTTTAAATAGACACTTTAGCTGAGATGAGGCACTTATCCATTGAATTTCCCCACATGAATATGTTTGGAATAGTGGGCCTAATGGTTAAGAACAAGTGTTTCCTCCTAGGAAGTCACATGTTCAAATCTAGAGGGGAGTAGAGTAAGTATACCTAGGTGTTTTGGTTAGTTTACATGGAAGAGATTTCCATGTTTTCGTACCCTCCATTTCCCTGATGCACGCCTTTGCACCAACCTCCATCCACCGCCCTACTGCACCGTCGCTCTTATCCTTCCCCTTTGCACTGACCTCCCTCCACCGCCATGTTGCATTGTCGACCTTATCCTTCCCCTTTTCACTATAGCGTTGCATATTCCATTCTACCCTTTTCATGTTCTTGATCCTCCTCGCACTGCAATTCTCTGCAATATCATCTAGACATAATGATGATGACGATGGAATGTCCATGACTCTTCACATGAGAAACAATTATCACCAAGGGTATCAGAGAGCCTTCAAGATGGTGCAAGCCTCCAAGGATTCTCTGTATGCTTGCGACAACATCAACGAGTATTCCATCAAATTCTGTATATATTAAATTTACATATCACTATATATATTAAATTTGCATTAATATTCTATTAGACTGGTCATTTGGAACACCATTGTAAGGTTCAACCATTATTCTCTCGGTGCATCATTCGCCGGAATTTATTTCAATATATCACATGCTAGAGTTTAGCTAAAAATTATCTTAGCCACATAGTAATAGTACACTCACTAGCTACATTGCAACCAAAGTTTACTGTCATGTAGGACACAATTAATGAATCAATCTTGTTTACCAGTGAAATGACTTGTTCAAAACATAGTTCCTATTGGAAGTGACTCACCGACCCCAGGGTAGGATGCTTTTGGAACTGGCTTTGGTTGAGTAGTGGTGTGAGGTGAAAACATAGTGATTCTTTCACCCTACTTCAACCATTTTGTTTGGAACCTTTGTTGTGCCAATGAGGGGAGGCAACATAGACGTAGCAATCGTGAAGATGGATATGGAGATGTTGGGCCAAGTGTTGGACATTTTCGAGGAGAGGTTGTCAAAGAGAAAGTACTTGGTAGGGAATTTCTTAGTGACAAATCTTCAACATCTATGGTGGACGTACTACCTTATGGATGCTTGTATAATGTTTCCTTTGATTTGGACACCTATCTCTCCCTCGTTATCTGCAACTATATAGTGTCGGGATCCTATTCGTTGCAATGCAAAGATGTGTAGTAGCGAGCACCTAGATGAGTGGTGACTCTGTTTCCTATGAGGCTTCTTGTGTTGATGTGTGGTGATGTGAATGCTATGACAAGTGATACACTTTATGATGGCCAATGGAACCATCTATATCATGTACAATGCACTATAGTGTGATCTCGACACAAGTCCATTTTTAAGTTGCCAATATATTTAATGGATTTTATGATTTATTATTGTTGATTATATGGTTGTTCTATGTGCTAGTATGTGCACTGCTAGACTTTCCCAGAAGCTCTGGTCCATGCTCTGTTCGTCAATTAAATTTTACTATGTAAAATAAAATCCATAACTCACTAAAAATGACAATTTATAAATAAATGTCCTTCGAGGATGATCACTCTTTTTTATATCTTATTCAACAAAGTTTAGTATTCATATTTTCTAAACCTACTAAGCCTAAGACAAAGCACTCTTTCCATCGTTTTCATATTCAACTATATTAGTTTTGTATTTTTTTTTTTGGATTTGGATTTCATATTATTGTAAAATAAATTATTAAAATTTTATTAGGATAAAGGTTAATATAAGAAAAATGCATAGTTAATAATTAAGAAATAAATTATATAAAGATGGTGGTTTGCAATTTAAATCACTAGTCAAGTGGGTTTAATGATTAAACCAGATCTATAAAACATATCCTCTTTCACAATTATCATGCTTTGGTTCTTATTAGAAATCGTCCCTTGTCTTCATCTCTAGAATCCACTTTCACAATTATCCAATTTTCATCTCAGAAATCCGTTTTCACAATTTTCCAATGCAAAATGCAGAGATTATTTATACACACCGCTATTTAAAAAATCAAACTAATATTATCATAAAACATGGCACAATACTTTTTTAAAAATTCAAATCTCTAAAAGACCTTGATTTCACAAACGTGAATGCCTCATATAACTTGTGTAAGAGATTTTGAATTATATTTCAATGTTGACACTATCAAACTAATATTATCATAAAACATGGCCCAACATTTTTTTTTAAAGTATTATTTCTAAAAGACCTTGATTTTATAAACGTGAATGAAAACATCTTGCAGGGAGAACTTAGGAATATTAAGCCACCAACTTTCAATGGTGAGCACAAGAAATGAGAAGATGTTGAGGCCTGGCTGTTGGAAATGAAGAAATATTTTCATCTACATGATTACCCATCCCGAGTGGAATCTAAAATTTCCACCTACCACTTGCAAGGAAACGAAACCATGTGGTGGGATCAACTTAAGGAAATCAAGAACCTTGATGATAAAAGAATCTCATGGAGGAAGTTTAAGGGATATTTCCAAGATAAATATTTGTTTGAGAATTACTATGAAAGAAAGATGAAAGAGTTCTTTGAACTCAAGTTGGGAACCATGACAATGGAGGTATATGATAAGTGGTTCTTTGAATTGTTGAAGTATGTTGATTTCATCAAGGACGAGAAAGTCAAAATCCAAAGGTTTCTAAGTGGGTTACCCTCTTTTTAAAGTGATAATATTCAATATTGACAACCCCAAAACCTTGGAGGAAACCATAAGGAGAGAAAGACATATGTATGAACAGAGCAAAGGAAGACCAGTTTTCCAAAAATCTTGGAATGACAAGATGAAGGATAAGAAGGATCAAAGGAAGGAGGGTTTTAAGCCACCCTTTTTCAGGAATAATTCCCAAGAAAATCAACAAGTTCAAGTCGCCCAAAATGAACACAAGACTGCAGATTCATTTGAAAAAAGGCCAAGGCAACAACTTGTGCAATGTTGGGGATGTGGGGGAAATCATCTATATAAGGATTGTCCTCACAAAGGAAAAATAATGGGGATTGTCCACAACATTCAATAGGTTTAAACAATGGAATACATGGGTAGGAGCATGCCAAGAATTTATGCAGCCTTGGATAACAAGTAGACATAGTATCAATCTCCCATGATTGAAGTGGAAGGTAAGATCAATAATGAGCCCATAGAATTTTTAATTGATTTTGGAGTTAGCCATATTTACTTAAATGCTAACATTGTTGAAATATTTCACTTGCAAAGAAGTAAGCGTAAGAAATCTTGTTTAGTTCAGTTAGCCACGGGGGCTAAGAGGAAAATCAATGAGTTGCTTAAAGACTGTCTGATAGACATGAATGGAATCAATACAAAGGTGGATGTAAACATCACACCATTGGGTTCATATGATTGTCTAATTGGTATGGATTGGTTGGAGAAACATCATGATGTCCTAGACTGTTAGAATGAGACAATCACATGTATTGATGAGGAAGGGCAACGAGGCAAGATTCAAGGCATTCCAAGAGCTATAGTTGTTAGAGAGATTTCATCTATGTAGTTGAAGAAGAGATTCAGGAAAGGATGTTAGATGTTTGCAGCCTGTATGGAGGAGGCAACCAAAGACAAAGTGACAAGCATTGAAGACCATCCAGTTTTGAGGGATTTTGAAGATGGTTTTAGAGAAATTCTGGGACTACCACCAAAAAGATACATTGATTTCTCTATTGATTTGGTGCTAGAAATTGATCTAGTGTCTAAGACACCTTACAGAATGGGCACACTAGAACTAAAAGAGTTGCAGATGCAACTCGAAGAACTTTTGAAGAAGGGGTATATACACCTAAGTGTGTCAACTTGGGGATCCTCGTTTCGTTTTGTAAAGAAAAAGGATGGAACCTTAAGGTTGTGTATTGATTTCATGAAGCTTAATAAGGTCACCATAAATAATAAGTATCCTTTTCCAAGAATTGATGATTTGCTTGACCAATTGAAAGGTGTAAGAATATTTTTGAAGATTGACTTGAGATCAAGCTATCATCAAGTAAGGATAAAGGAATAGTACATCAACAAGAAAACATTCAGAACAAGATATGGGCATTATGAATTCATGATAGTTTCATTTGGGCTATCAAATTCCCCAACATTTTTTATGTGCCTGATGAATGGAGTGTTCAGGGAGTACCTGGACAAGTTTGTGATTGTGTTCTTAGATGATATCGTCATTTATTCTAAATCAGAAGAAGAACATGAGCACCATTTAAGAATGGCGTTGCAAGTTTTAAGAGAGCATAAATTGTATGCTAAGTTAAGTAAGTGCATCTTTCACCAAAAGAATATTCACTACTTGGGGCATATAATTTCAGCAACAGGGATAACATTTGATATTACGAAGATAGAGGCCATTAGAGGATGGCCAATGCCAAAGAATGTGACACAGGTCAAATCATTCATGGGTCTTTCCGGTTATTACCAAAGATTCATAAAAGGGTTCTCAAGAATTGCAAGTTCAATCACTTCTTTGCAAAAGAAGGGAGTGGAATTTGAATGGAGTTCCAAGTGTGAAGAGAGTTTTCAATAGTTGAAGGAAATTTTGACAAGTGCAACAATATTGAAGATTGCAGATCCAAATGAAGGTTTTTTTGTGTGCACCGATGCATGCAAGGAAGGACTCGATGGAGTTCTTAGTCAAAATGACCATGTGGTATGCTATGAGTCCAAAAAATTAAAAGAGCATGAGATGGATTATGTTACACATGACTTAGAGTTAACAACTATTGTACATGCATTAAAATGTGGGTGCATTACTTTATGGGTAAGAAATTCGAGATAAGAATGAACCACTATGGTCAGAAACAATTGTTTGGATATCCAACATTAAATGCTAGACAAACTAGATGGTTGAAATTTCTGAGTGAATATGCCTTCGAAATTAAGCATATAAAAGGAAAAGAAAATAAATAAGTTGATGCAATCAATAGGAGAGCTCATGAAGTGTATGTGGCAACTATCAACATGTACATGAAATATTTGAAAGATCAAATTACTGCAACAATGAATTCAGATCAACAATATGTGAAAATAAAAGAAACATCACAACAAGGTAATTTTCGGCAGACATTTAATTTTTATGAGCTGAAAGAAGATGGAATTCTCATGTACAAGGGAAAAGTATATGTGCCAAATTCCAATGAGATGAAAAATGCAGTTCCAAAGGAAATGCACAATGTGCCATATGTCGGGCACCCAGGATATCAGAAGACAATTGCAGCTATGAGAAGCCAATAATTTTGGCCGAGAATGAAGAAATAAGTGGCTAATTACATAGCTAGATGTCTAGAATGCCAAAAAGTGAAGACAAAGCATAGACATCCAACATGTTTGCTACAACTATTTCCCATTCTAGAATGGAAGTGGGAAGTTGTTACAATTGATTTTATTACTACGCTTCCCAAGAAAATGAAGCAACATGATTTCATCATGGTGGTGGTGGATAAATTAACTAAAGCATCACATTTTATTTCAATAAAGACTACACACAAGGCAACAAATATTGCAGATATCTACATGAAAGAAGTTGCTAGGCTACATGGGGTACCTAAGGCAATAGTTTCATATAGAGATCCAAAGGTCACATCCAAGTTTTGGAAGGGTTTGTTCAAGGGATTTGGAACAAATTCGAATCTTAGTAGAATGTATCATCTAGAGTCATATGGGAAAATAGAAAGGACCAACAGGATAATTGAGGACATGCTTAGAATGTATGTGATGGATCAACCATCAAAGTGGGAAGATTTTATTCATTTAGTTGAATTTGCTTACAACAATGGGTATCAGGCCTCATTGAAAATGAGTCCATTTGAAGCATTGTATGGTAAAAAATGTAACACTCTGGTGAGTTGGGATAATCCAACAGACAAAGCAGTTGTTGGGCCAGATTTGTTGAAGGAAATAGAAGAGAAAATGACAAGAATAAAACAGAATTTAAGGGCTTCCCGGGATAGGAAAAAAAGTTATGCAGATAAGAATAGAGTTTTCAGATATTTTAAAGTAGGTTAACATGTGTTCTTAAAAGTAAAGGAAAAGAGAAGTTTGATAACATTAGGAAGTTGCCCGAAGTTGGTAGCAAGATATAGGGGGACTTTTGAAATATTAGAAAAGATAGGGATAGTTGCATACATGTTAGCTTTGCCTGAATCCATATGAGTGCATAATGTATTTCATGTATCATTATTAAAGAAGTATGTACCTGATCCTAACCACATAATTGATTGGATTGTGATCCAGGTGGAGCACGAAGGGGATTTCCGGGTGGAACCAGTACACATCATGAACCAAAAAGTTAAATTGTTGAGGAACAAAGCCATAGGGATCGTAAAGGTTTAATGGACCTACTACGGTCCTGAATATGCTACATGGGAGCATGAAGAAAACATGCGGGCATAATACCCGCAAATTTTTAATAATTTTGAAGAAGGCAGAATGCAAGACTCCATTTTGGAAAGCTAGAGTTTCAGAACCACATCTTAGAGTTCTAGCCAATTGTTTTGGGGACCTTGATAAAAAAATGGCCCATTCCTTGGGCTAGCCTTGATAAATGGATGGTACATTCCTTGGGTTAACTCTGATAAATGAATGGTGCATTCCTTGGGTCGACGATTTGAGAGGAATAAGAGATTGATTGGTTGGAGTTGTTGTTGGAGTTGTTAAATTACATAATTTTTATTTCTAGGTGTTGTGATGTAAATTTTCATGTATGTATATCAACATAGAGTGCATCGAGGATGACACACAATTGTAGGGGAGGGGGAATGTAACATCCCCATTATAATCCCCAATTTAATTAATGCTTATGTGGATATAATATGTGGCCACGACCAAGCAATGTAATATGAAAATTGCATTTCAATGTTTTAATAATAAAAATGTGATGCCAACTACTAAGGGGACATGGACAAGAGATGGGGGATGAATTAATCCACAAGAGGGGGAAGTGTCTAGGATAATGGCCAAGAGGGATCAAAGGGGGGGTTACCCATGTATATTAATTCAACCCATTTTCCCTAAACTTTCTTATTGTATACAAACCTTCCACTTTCTAATTGAGTGTTCCCAAATCCAATCATTGAATACATGTAAGAGGGTGGGTGTGAGTGGTCACATCCCAGAGTTATTGGGAACATGGGGGTTGAGTACAATCATCTTAGGGAAGAGTGTGAGTCAAGAAAGGAAAGCCACAAGAGAGGAAATTTGTATGGGTTGGGACAACAGTTTTGGAAGTCAAGCTTTGTGCATGGCAAAAGATGAGAGAGAAAGAAAGAGAGCTTGGAGCTGGTGCAACCATGGACAAAGAATTCTGGAGCATAACTAGAGCGAATTGGAGCTGGAGAATGGAAGAGCTAGGTTGTCAGGCCTAAAGAGTGAAATTTTGTGTGAGTTGCACTAAAAAAACAAGTGGTTTTTTGTTGGTTTGCTGATAGTTTTCCTAACAAAAAGTTCCATTGAGTTCACAGCTGAGAGATTCATAGTTACCTCTGCCAGAGAGACCTTGATAAACGAATGACACATTCCATGGGTTATCCCTGATAAATAGATGGTACATCCCTTGGGTTAACCGTGATAAATTAATGGTACACCCCTTGGGTTATCCTTGATAAACAGATGGTACATCCCTTGGGTTATCCTTGATAAACAAATGGTGCATTCCTTGGGTTGGGAAGGTTAGGAGGAAGAGATATGGTAGAAAAATCGGGATAGCTATAGGAGAATATCAGTTGGGTTATGAGTTTTATGAGTTGCGAGTGGACTGCAAGAGACCACCCTCTTTTATGGATTACTAGCCTCAACTCATGGGTGAATGGCTTTTGATATTTGGAACGGTTAGTCTACGGTTGGGTGGAACGTCTGTCCCAAGAAGCTGGTTGCACAATTATGTGTTAAAGATAAGTTTTTTTTATCTTCTACTAAGTTATTTACATGTGTTATTGTTGTGCATGAAATCTGCTTAAACGAGAATGACTTATATACTACTGTAATGAGCAGTTTAGATGCATTTCATGTTGATTATTAGCATGCTTTAGATGCATCTATTTTATGGTTATAGACAATAGCTAAATCTATTTTAAAATTGTAGTTGTAAGCTACAGGAAATCGACTAACAATAAAATAATTACTACTTAGTTAGTAGATGTTTCATTTTTAATGTGTATTCTGCACCGTAATGTTCCTTGGTTGGGCTGGGGAACATTACATTATGGTATCAGAGCTGTAAAGAGAGATTTTTTACGTGGAGTGACCCAACTTGGGTGGCTGGGTATGTTACATTGACAACTTCCCAAAATATTTGTGATGGGACATGCTAGACTGGAAAGGGAAACAAAAAGAAGAGCTTCACATATATGATAAAATTACCTTTTCAAAATAGACAACCACTAGATTAGGATGAAATAGGAAGTTCATAATCAATTGCATGAGAAATCATTATCCTGAATGCACCAAAATTCTATAACCCAAGAATCAACTTCAAGTAGAGATTAATGGTATGCTCAATCAATTAAGATACATGTTGGGATATTAAGGAAGGAGGTGTGTTGGACCCATATTCCTCCTCTCCCTCTCCAACCACTTGAAAGTGTGCAGAGTATCCATTATTCTTGAATCGAGCTCATGTCTTTTGAAAAAGGGAAACTTAAGCCAAACATTTATTAATTGTGTTAGTATTGTTTCTAAGGAAACATAAAAGAACATATTCTTGTTTATATTGTTTAAATGTATTTTTTTGAAATATTTATTGATTATGTTATTGTTATTTAATGTAATTTGTTGAGTCTACATAGAGGTTTTCAGTTTTCAGAACAAAAAAAATTAATTAACTTATTTAAAAAATTACTTAACGGGTTCACATAGACATAGAGTATATATAATTTGGAAAAGGATGACACGTACATCAACCAAATTAAAATCAATGATCAATAAAAAGACCCAACCTACCAATTTCAACCTACATAGGAATCCCAAACTTTCACACCTGATTTGAGTAGATATATTTGAGCTGCCAAGGGAAGAAGGAAATAAGTTCCTGGCCTCCAAAAATGGTGAAATTAGAATCTCGTAGACTGATAGAAGCTCTTAACGTAAGATTTTTCGTCTCTGACGAGCTGATATTAATTCTCTCACATGGCTTTGGGGGCGACCAATCAATGGGGAAATATATTATGCCATACCTCGTGCTTGATTTCAAGGTCATCGTACTCAATATGGTTGCCTCTCGCATAGTCGATCCCAAGAATTTTGACTTGGATCGATATATTGATTCACTCTTTGCTTGTGATGATGATTTATATGTTGGACAATTGGCTTAGGTTGATGGAAAATTGGTTTGAGTTGTTGGTTGTCATTGATGTCAACCCTTAGAGAGTGATACTGTAGATTGATGTCAACCCTTGGAAAAGTATGGTAGTGAATTTTGGTAGCCCCAATAGTATGGTTAAGGGACTCAAGTTTGTTTGATGTATAATGGTATGCATATCAACATATTTGCAGGTAAGAATATTCTAGATGGATAGTGCATAACATGCCATTTCTGATGATATGTGGAATGCCACATAACTCCTCCCAGTTAGAGAGTTATGGCCTTGTGAAGTTGGAGAACCCTCTTGAATTATCTAGAAGCCCCTAGAAGGTCAAGGAAGTCAAATTATTCTAGAAACTCCTAGAAGAAGTTGACTAGTCAAAGTGGGTGAAACTAGGAGTTAATCATGGGTTAAGTTGTTGCAATAAGAAAATAATTAAAAATAAATTAGTTGCAACTAGAAGTGAAGAGTTTACTATTTGTGGATAAAGTGGTTATAAGTGGACAAGTGGTTAGAAGTGGATTATCCCTAAAAGAAGGAAATTGGGTTAAGTTGGTTAGAAGGTAACCCCTAGAGGTAGCTACTTGGAGAGTATAAATAAGAGAGCAAGGGTCTCCTATTAGCACCTATTGAGCACATTGAATATCTATTATTATGTAAGGTTTATTGCAAGTACTCATTGATACATCTAAAGTTACACAAGTCTGAGGTAGCAAGAAGGGTTGACGGTGAAAGTTTCAGAATTGCAAAAATATTGAGAAAACCCTAGTTTTTTAGGTGTACATGGGATGCAATGGAGAAGTTCACGTACATACGTGGACTACCAATATAACAGGTCGTGTACAATTGAAAAGACATGAAATCTTGAGTTGTTGACGGTCTCAAGTTTTTAGAGTATGAAAGCAAGCTCCCAGGAAGGTTTATAGTGATCATGTACCACAAATCTATCTACATGTTCAAAAGGTATGTGTTATTTCTATGTGTAGTTGGATATTGTTTTTTCTACATGAGATATGGTTACAGGGCTTTGAGGATTTTCCCTAGAGAGGCTGTTGGTTCTATGGAATCTTTGGTATGAGCTAGATCTATAGAAATACAACAATGGTATGTTGGTATTATTTATTGCTACATCTTGTTGGTTCAAGTGTTGAGGGATTTTGTGGTACATGGTTGAGGCATTTTGGTTGTGAAGTGATTATGATGTAGTTTTGAAGTTGATTGTGAATTTTGAGGCTACATATCAGTGAGGGTTTGATGTCCAGTTCATGTGAGGGTTATTGCACTTGATCATGATTGTACACATATGTATGGCGCATGACTAAAGAGATATATATGCACTTGGTTAAGGGATATGCATGATGATGTATGCATAGAGCATAACTACATATTGGCCATAGTGACAGGTTGCAGGTTGATTTGACAGAGCCAACTAAGTGTTTGAGTTTTAGAAAAGGTGAAAACCCTACCTTTCTGAACGTGTACGTAGGATGCAGTATAGACATGTTGCGTACATATGCAGGTTTTAGTATAGATGGGTTGCGTACATACACGAGCTGCAACATATACAGGTCACATACCTGTTGGTTTTTGTTGGTACAGGCTGGCTTTTAGTACATGATTGATTACATGCTTTTGGTACAGGTTGGTTATAGGTTATTGGCACAGATTGGTACATGTTTATAGTGGTATATCTCATGGTGAGAGTGTGGAAGTGATTTCATCATTTGTCACTAATATTTTAGGGTGACGGGACGGGGCAAGGAAACGGGGTTGTAGCCTCCTTCCGGTTGGTGCTGGAGAATCAGGGAGTTGGAGCTTCCTTCGGGTTAGAGCCTGAGAAATAGGTGGTTGTAGCTGGAAAAACATAGGGGGTTATAGCCTCCTTCTGGTTGTAGCCAGAGAATTGGGGAGTTGGAGCTTCCCTCGGGTTGTATCCTAAGAAACTAGGGGGTTGGAGCCTCCTTCTAGTTGGTGCTAGAGAATTGGAAGTTGGTGCTTCCTTGAATGTAATTCTTGACATATAAGAAAAAAATTATGTGGTTTTCTCCCACATTGGGTTTCCACATAAATATTGGTGTACTGTGCATTGTGTGGATGTGTTTGTTATTGTTTATTATGCACTAATGGATGTCAATGTTTATGATAGAATAACATATGGATAATAAACAAATGAAAATGGTTGAATAAGTTAAAGGAATATACATTGTGGTTAAAATGATTAATAAGTGGTATAAATTGCTCATTAGTGATTCAACACCTCCCCCCCCTCCAAGAAATCCAATACTATAAATAGTGTACCATGCTAAATTATTTAATTATAATATATTTCTTGATCACAATTTTGTATGGAAGTTGTTTAATTCCGTAATAGATTTATTTTTCGTTTTAAGCATGAAATACGTTAACATTTTTTAACTTATACTTAATTTTTTTATCAAATTTGTAATTTAAAATTATTA
>JZKD02S1392618.1:570740-601485 GCA_000966675.3 Picea glauca
GGAGACTAGGAGGTATAATTACAACTAATGGCCTAAAGCCGACATAAATAAAATAACATTACTAATATAATATGCCCCAATTAAGGGGTAATGATCCAATATTAAGGCTTAACAGACCTTCCACAATTGTATCTCTAAGTTAGCTATCATCGAGCGCTCCCACAAATCTAATCATCTCATCTGCTTTGACCAAACTAAAATTCTAGCTTCAGAACCCCATTACTCCTATCGTATCATTTGGGAAGCAATGGAAAATGAAAAACATCCTAATGACTTTAATGGGAAGATGGCTACAAACTTAAGCAATCTTGGAAACCCACTATTCATCATATTGATCATTAGGCCTTTTTCTTTCTTGATTTAATTTTTAGCTTCCATCCTTGGCCACTAATGTTATTCTTTCTTTTTATTTTTTCCCTTTTAAAACTTTTTTACCCCTCTCCTCCTTTTTAGCCATCTTGACTTTTTTAATTCCTTGGAAATATAAAATTAATAAATTATATTTCCTAAGCTTTATTTTCTTTAACACTTACTTTTAATTTCAATTTTGTTGTTATCATTAAATAACTTTTCTTTCCAACAAGTCCTTTACTATTTTAATCACTTTTCACAATGGGTTGTAACACTTTTTTCACAATGTTTAACCTTAATTTTTACCCTATAAATATCCTCCTCATTGCTCTTTTCTATTATTATTTCATCTTTATTTGTTCCCGATGATGGGTGGAGTGTCCACTTGAAACATGAGACATTTCAAAATTTTATACTCAATTTATCTCTAGAAAGGTCAATCAACATTATGACTAACTGTGAAAACCTACACACTCGAATTTATTGACTGACTGAGAAAGTGGCATATTTGGTAAGACAGTCCACAATAAAAAAGGAGGCATATTTCCCTTATAAATTGGGAAGCCTTGTAATGAAATCCATCAAAGTTTCCTCCCAAAACTAATTTGGAATGGGTAGGGGTTGAAGTGGACAATGAGGTTTAAAAATTTCCCCTTTATTGCATTAGCATGGCCCACACTTAGAGAGAAAGTTATGAACATAAATGTTAAGACCATTCCAAAAGAAGGGTCATTTGAATCTATGATATGTTTTAAAAAATCTAGAATGACTTGTTGTAGGTGAGGCAAATTTTGCTTTTTGATACTATAATCTGGGCACAAAATGATAAAGTTTTTATTCCTCAAAATGTCATTTTCCCAACTATAATGTTCGAAAGGGTGGGAACCATTATGAAGTTGGTGTATCAACTACTATGTGGATGTGGTAACATACCACTCCTTCCTCTCCTCTTTTATCCATGTTGAAAAAAGTGTAGAGATGGCATATACATGGGTTCTATTTTTATGTTTTCGAGAGAGTGTATTAGCCACAATGTAATCCTTTACCTTTTTTTATATGACCTCAAAAACATAACCCTTCATTTTAGTTGCCTAATTTTTCTACTCTTTGGAAGAGGCCCATTGCTCCAAAAAATATTTAAGTCTAGAATGATCAATGTTAAACTTGAAATGATTCTAAGGAGATATTGATGCCATTTATTTACTGAATGGAAGATGGCTAGCATCTCCCACTCATATGTGGATTTTGCAATATCTCTTCCCTTGAGGTTCTTAATTTCAAAGGAAATGGGCGTACCCTCATGTATATGATTGCACCAAGTATTATTCTTTAGGCATCACATTTAATGATGAATGAATTAGTAAAATACGAAGATGAAAAGATAGGTGTACGTGTCATAGGTTCCTTCAGAGCGTAAAAAACATGGGTGGCCTCACTAGATGACTGAAATGAATTCTTTTTTAGAAGGGTTGTTGGAGGGATGCAATTTTTGCACAGTCATAGACAAACATTCTTCAGTATCCATTGAGGCCTAAAAAACCTTTTGATCCTATACTATTTTGAGGGATGGACCATGTAGTAATAAATTCATTCTTTTGTGTATTAGATTTAACACCTTCTTGAGAAATGACATGCATATAATTTATTCTCTTCTAACATTTGAATAATTATGTCTAAGTGAGATGTGATTAGGCCAAGTCTTAACATAAATTAGAATGGAACATCAAAAAAGACCGGAACATACATCCATGATTATAGCTTGAAAATATCATTCATGAAGCCTTGGAAAGTAGAGCGAGCATTGGTAAAGTTGAATGGAATAACCATGAACTCATAGTGACCCTCATGAGTTTGGAAGTCTATTTGGGGAACATGATATTGGATTTATATTTGATGATAACCATAATAAAGATCAAGTTTGGAGAAGTAGGAAACCCCATGGAGTTCATCAAGCAACTCATTGATTATGAGAAGATGAAACTTATCTTTGACTATAATTTTATTAGTTCCATGTAATTGATACATATCCACCATGATCTATCTTTCTTTCATACTAAGATGATAGGTGCAAAGAATGCACTCAACTAGTTCAAATGACTCCTACATCCAATAATTCTTGAACCAAATTCATAATATCACTTTTCTAGTAGTAAGGATATTAATGTTGCATGATATTGGGAACAATTCTCTTTAGAAGCAAGGCTATTCTATGGTCATGGTCATGGGATGGAGGGAGGCATGAGGGAGGATCTTGAAATACTTGAACATGCTTATCCGTGATTTCTTGCAACTCCAATTAAGGAATATCAAAAGGACCATCATAAAAAATTCTATAGAGACATGAATGATCCCCTTATACCCTTTTATGAGTAGTTTTTCCAATTGGGATGAATATTAATTCCATGGAGTATATGAGTGTGACCATTTTGCTGGAATGCAGGGACAACACATCAAAATTCATAGAAATGTTTCCAAGAGCGTAAAGACATTGGACACAAAGAACAACATCCTTGTCTTATGGTGTGTTTCAATCATTGTGTGTTTGGTTCATTCTAGTGATTTGTTACATAAATTTCCTATTATATGGTTTCCTAAGTGAATTAATTTGACTACTTGATCACTGGTTGAAATTACATGTTTGCGCAAGAGTCTCACGTTTGTTCAATTGTTGGTGCATTTTTGTTTTGTTGTGTAATTGTATGTATATTCAACTGGCAAGTAAGAGATTGTGTGTGTATGTAGTGTTATGTTGTTTCTTAGCTACAATGATTATTAATATTCTACAGGATAGTTGGTCCAAGCATTGTGACTTGAATGTGTGTGGGATGATTAGCTACAACAAACCACATGCTACAACACTTTTGTCGATTAGTTTGATTGCAAGCATAGTATTTAAATATATTATCATTCCTCCTCACAACATATGAGTGTGTTATGGGACAAAATCTCACAGGGATATCACTATATGATAAGAAATATCTCCCTAGGATTAGCCTATTTATCCTAGACAAAATAGGGTTTAGACTTCTATGGTTTCCCTAGATCTAAGACAAGCAATCCCTTTTATCTACTGAGAGGGAGTAGATTAGAATACCTTATTACCGAAGGATATCCTTGTATGTCTAAGCTATTGCAGACCTTGAGCTCCAACTATAGTCCTTGCAACATGGTTCCTGCACACAAGCAACAAACAAAACCAATCTCCTTCTTCCCCTAGTGTTAGGAATCACTAATACAATTCAGATCTATTCTAATCTATTATTCATAAGATCAGATCCAACCCATTCATGAATCATGCACAAACAATTGGGAGAAAACTAATGATCTATTATATATCATAGAGAAATTACATCAAATTCTCATACCTTTGGATGTATATCCAAGTCTTCCTTGACTCCTTACTCCTTGCTTCTCCTTGGCTTCTTGGTCAGGCTAGGAAACTATGACTTCTAGCTGTGATGGATGGAAAAATCACCTTTGCAAATGGACAACATGAACTTACTCTTCTATTCTTTCTCTTATTTCCCAAGACTTTCCCTTGTTAGATGGATATTTGGAGGAGGCTTGGCATAGCTTTTAGATCTTCTAGAGACAACTAGAGACTTGAATGATGTGAGTTCCTAGGCCCTTTCTATGAAGATACAACTCATACTTCGCTTATCTCCTCGTAACTCCCTGAATATAGAAATTTCAGGGGTCATCGCTTGTTGACCCACTAGTGACCAACAATGATCATCGCTTGTTGTCTACTATGTGTCTAGCAATGATATCCAAAAAGGGCTTAAATCTCAAGAAAAATATGTATTTTGGCTTCTATCTTCTCATGGATTCCCTTCTATCCTATAGGGTGGAAATTAAGGCTATAACATATGCCCCCTAATGTGTGAGTTCAAGAAAGGAATGGATGGTTGAAATACATTACAATAAAATAGTGTCCATGCGAGGCAACATGAGGAGAGAGAAAAGGAGGTTTAGAAGTCAAATAAGTCCTGCAATCAAACACCAAGGATGCTAGCATATATAGAGAAATCCCCTAAGTAGACATACTCAGATTCTAAAGAGCATGGTCACCAAACAATACACTGCAGATCCATGAAATGAAATGCTAGATCATGGCCACAAAATAATACACAGTTGATCCATATCATCAAGATCATATCCATGAGACAATGCAATGTGGATCTATGTCATGAACATAGTTATAGCCACCAACAAATATAATGTGGATCTATGACACAACATATAGATATAAAAAAGACAACAAGCACTAAGGAGAGTTCCCCCAAAGTATTCAAAGTACTCATATACAAGTGATATACTCCATCACAACTTGGGAGGGGGTGCTGTAAAGGAAGAATGTGGCCCCCCAACCCAAGGTCTTCATCCCAAACCCCAATGGTATGAATCTACATCATGTGAATAGAGGAGATGATGTCGAGCATGGTAGAACCATTTGATTACTGTTCATTGATGTATATTGTTAATAGACATGAGGGGACCCACCGATGATGAATATGGACCCCAAGGTACCTAGTACAATCTAGTGAGTGTGAATATATGAGATGATGTTGAACACTCATAGAATCAATTAATCAGTAGTCAATGATGTAAACCCATTGTTGATCACGAGGATGAATGCCACTGAGGACTACAAGCTCGATGGTACTAGTTGGTTTCTATGTCCCTCTCCTAATTAGTATTGAAGTCAATAGGAAGAGATTCGTCAAAGGAGGGCCTTGATGTATCCCCCATCAATAAACATTAAACATACACTGAGAGATGATGTGAAGAGAGAGTATCACAAAGCACAACTAACACAGAGATGGATGACTAAGAAAATCAACAAAACAATAGATGGACGACTCAGGATTAAACTTCCCTTGAACATATATCATGACGCAACAGTGAACTTACAGCAAGACACAAGAGCTAGATGAATATAGTGAAACAATGCAGGAGGCATTGAAGCACTCTCCATGATGACTGGAAGAGTAACCAACTGAAGGAGTATCTATGACTCATATTACTAGGACGACTCCTAGGCAAGATAAAACTCAAATGGATGGGAAGGAATCAAACATGTGCCATGTTAAGGGGTGTCTCGAATGACATTGCCATTTCGAGAATAGATCAATTGTGAAAACCCCCCACTCTTTTTTGTTTTTTTTGTATTTCTCATCTCCTTCATGGTTTAACGAGCACGAAAGAATGACACAAGTATACTCGGTATCCTTCATGGTTCAATGAGCATGAAATAATGATGCAAGTAAGATCGATACCTTTTTCATGTCCTTTTACGAGTCTGAAAAGGAGATAAAAATATACTCAGCAGGAGAAAATGAGTGGCTTAACAACATGCTCCTATGTTCCAAGCGCATGGAACCAACTTAAGAAAAATGAATGCAAGTGGAAAAAGCAAGTGATGTCCACTCTTAGAAACCGTTCTCTCCCTATGTAGGTGGATGCAAAATAGAGGCCAAATAATGCAAGAAGTGGATGGTCAAGGCTACTTCATAGTGGTAAGCGAGATGTGGGAAAACAACAACATAGCAACGAGAGGCATGGCACAAGAAACAAATGCATAGGCGACTATTAAGAAACAATAAAATATTTTCGAGAACCCCCACGGGATGTGGCCAGAATATAAATGAAGAGAGAAGAATGAGGCTCAAATTCAAGTCATGGAAAGGATAAAGGAGGGCTCTCGGGCCTACGAGAAATCACAACATGGGCAATAAATGGAAATCTGGGTGCTAACTATGGTGCCCAAGAAGGGTAGGAACGACCGAACCTGTCACGACGTGAAAAAGGAGTGGCTAAATTCACAACCATCCGGGTTCAAACCTAATGCATAGTGCTGAAGGTATGGATGATTAATAATGCAAGGCAGAACATGTAGGGAAAAACCTATCCCTATATGCCAGTTTAGAGACACGTACCTCAAGTGCAGTGGATGTCACCATATTCATAAAAAAAAATTGTCATCCTTTCAAGGTGCATAGACTAGAGGTCAAGGTCAATTAAAGTGAAAATGACATTAAAATAATGAGCTCAAATAAAAACAAAAACCCACTTACTTGTTCTCATGGTGAAAAATAGTTTTTTATTTCCCAAAAAGGTTATAAAAGAAAACTCACTTTGGTAAAAACGCATTCTTCACTTGGAAAGAGAGGCATGTGGAGAGATTGAGGAGAAATCCCTCTTCCAAGAGTAGGTGTGGAGCTCATTGTGGAGATTTTATTCAAGCATTCAACCAGCTACCAAATCCAGGTAATCACTTTAAACCTTTCTTCTGCATTTCCTTGTCTTTTTTTCTCATGATTTGTGGAAGAAAACGCACGAACCGCAGGCCCGCTGCATGATTCCCTGAGCCCGATTTTCAGGTCATCGTCATGTGATGACCCATCTTGATCACATGAGGCATCACATGAATTGTAAGGGTCATCCAACGATGTCCAAGGAAAATTCCTTGGATTGAAACGACCATACACACATTTTCTAGGGTTTGTTTATCAAACCATTTTTTTTGGGTTTTTTGGTTTAGTAGGCCGAGTTTACAGGTTTTTGGTGCTAATGGGTTTCTTGATTTGTTGTTTATTGGATGCAGGAAAGCAGTCATCTTGATTTAATGGAACTAAATAACCCATGAGTTTGACGATTATGCTACATAAGGGGATAATATGACCTTGACATCTCTCCAGGAGTGTGGACTCCTTAAGTTTTTCCACTGTCCAGTGCTAGGATATCATGAATATTTACTAGACCAACAAGTTCGGTACCGTGAGCATGACCAAGAATGTTTTATTATTTAGGGAAAGGTTCTACAAGTGGACATGGATGATATATATTTTTTCACTGGACTATCCTTAAGAGGATTACCATGGCGAGTCGATTATTCACTAGGGCGAGATGAACAATCAATCATGGATTTTATTGAGGAGTTATATCGGTATGGATCATGTAATATGAGTATTAATATCCTAATCCGAGACATTACATATATACCACTCAAAACCGTCCTCTTTTGTATCACCTGAGATTTCGGGTCCACAGGTCTGCATCTAGTGTCCAGGACCAACATGCAGATGGATTTGATGTGCTTAGAGCCCACAAATTTCAACTAGTGCGAGGGAGTCCTCGCTAACCTGAAATGCTAACTAACTCACTGCAAGGAGGGAAAACATAAGCAGTTCAGATACATCTCCCTTCTAGTGACTGTTTTTTTGGAATGGGTGCCTCAATTGAGGCCGTGGATGGTGATGGGAGACACCATGCCCTTAGACCCATGAATGATGTTTTGGGTCTAGTACATGGTGATGCTACTAAGGGGACAACATCAAGACCACTATGGGGTTGGGTTCACCTACTAGTGGCATTTCCAAATCATGTGAATCGAGGATTTCCCTTATGCGGGGTGGAATTCTGCTAGGATCCAAAGTTTCCACTTCCTCGAGGTGAGGCATGGGGACCCATGGGTAAGTGCGTTTTTGCATTTGTTCACAGGTCCATTTTTTTTTGGTATTTTGACATATATAATGTTTTTGGCGGGTGCATACTAAAAACATCAAGATCACTATGGTGTTGGATTCATTCGTTGGCGACATTGCTAGATCGTGAGCATCGAGGATTTCCCTTGTACGGGGATGAAATTTCACCAGGATCCAAAGTTGCCACTTTCCCTAGGTAAGGCATGGGGACCCACGAGTAAGTGTATTTTTGAATTTCCTTTTGGTATTTTGGCATATATAATGTTTTTGGTGGGTGCATATTGACACAGTTTCATTTTTTGTAGATGTAGGACCAGAGCATTTGGAAGGATGGGGCCGAGATCATCGGTGTAGTAATGACAAAGAGTCGTTAGGAGGGGAAGGAGGTGGTAGCAGTGAAGAGTTGTGTCATGTTCGATGTAACCTGGAGGGTATGACCAAGGGAGTCCCCCCCACACTAGAGAAATATATGCCCCCGTATATGTGGCGACCCTCTAAAGGTTTTTCCCACCCCTTTCACCAACTTCTCTGGAAAGTGGATTGGGTGGTTTTGTGCTACCATCAGCATGAGGATTGAGTAGTTGATGACACCCTTTTTTGTACTAGACACATTTATTAGCCAGTCAACATGTTTATTTATCAGGAGACTAGTAGAGCCCCAATTTTGTATATGCACCACTTCCTTGGAAATATGTAATCACACTTTGCGACAATATATATACATGTTTTGTTTCGACTGCTACCTATGGATGTTTAAATGTTGTGAATGATGACCCATGTTTATGTACATGCATGATTAACTTCTTAATTTAATGAGACAAATTCTGATCTAACAGGTAATTAGCTAACAAATTAGCCAACACATTAGATCTTTTTTGGACATGGCAATATTCAATATGCTCAAAGTATGTTCAAGAAGATGCACCCTGAGATACTTACACAAAAGGAAAGGATGTCTGACACTATATGTGCTATTCAACTGTGAGACTACAAGCTAGGAGTTCAATCTAACAACTAGATGATGAATTCAAAGGGCTAGCGCTACAGTCAATAGTTCAATGACGACACTATACTTCTACAATATTATTGGTTGTAGGCCAAAGGTAGACACCTCATGAACTCATGATCTCATCAGTGGAAGCTATGTTCTGGGTACTACAGCTGGAACCATCAACATATCCCACGTAGACTGAGGAGGATGATGACATCTACAAATCAAGTACAAAGCATGATAAGAAGCTAGTCAAGACAGGAAACACAAACAAAAATCAAAACACATCACTCCAAACCAATCAAAACACACCTATGTACAAAGAATCATGCAGTCGAGTGGCCTATGCATAAATTCTTTTAAGGTAGAGCCCATTATGGGGCTCCGATAGAGGATTACCATCATAGTCAAATAGCTTGTAGGCCCCTCTCTTCAAGACATGTTTAACAATGTAGGGACCATGCCAAAGGGGTTCAAACTTACCTGCTCCTAACGTGTCATGATCCTAGTCGTAAACCAAGACCAAGTCACCTTCTAAAAAGACTCGAGCATGGAAAAATTTGTCATATTGGGGTTTGAAACGCTTCTTGTGTGTTTCATTGGCGAAAGTAGCATCACAAAATTGTTCATCAAGACGGTCCAAATACAAGAGACGCTCCTCCTCGAAATAGGTATTGGGAAGTAATTCTACGATGAGTTTCAATGGCATGATTTCACATTCAATTGGTAACACTTCCTCCATACTGTAAACAAGTTGAAAAGGTGTGAATCTAGTGGAAGATTTGGCAGAGGTATAGTAATCCCATAATGTTGAAAATAACATAAGATGCTAGTTTGTTTGTGTTTCCCTAACATCCTTTGAATCATGGTCTTGAGGACACTATTGACAGCTTCTACCTCGCCATTGTCCTAAGTGTAATAGGGCATTGAGTTCTCATGGAAAAAACCCAACCTGGAGGCTAATTTGGTCATCATCTTGTTATGAAAATGGGACCCATGGTCTGTCACTATGGTCTTAGGAACATAAAACCTAACATTTATATGATTGAGCACAAAAAGAGAAGTAGTGGTGTTGTCTTTAGAAAAGGTGGGTATAGCCTCGGCCCATTTAGTGAAGTAGTCAATATGTATGATGATGTAGCCATGACCATTAGACGAGGTAGGACTACACATCATGAAATCAATCCCCCATTTAATAAAGGGGCCAATGGTCACCATAGGATGAAGGGGGGGTAGGATGTGCACACATATTTCGAGTGAATATTTTAAAGGAATGACAACTCTAAACTGCATTCATACAATCTTTGAAGATCATGGGCCAAAAATAGCCAGTGCACAATATTTTATGAGCAGTGGCCAACCAAGAGAGATGAACGCCACATGCCCTCACATGGAAATCATTCAAAACTCATTCAACTTCCTCATGAATAAGGAAATGACGTAGAATCAAATCGACTCCCCAACGATAAAGGGTGTCATCCATGATAATGTAGTGTCTATCTTGGTGCCTTATGTGTCGACATTCATCATGAGAAAGATGAGGACGAAAACTAGGATCCCATACTTGGAAAAAATGAAGCCTAGTAGTCTCCCAAACACCACACAAAATATTCATTTATGTGGATTCAAACATATATTATAGTATCAACACCGAGTGAAAATGGCTCGCAAGTGACCAGGATGATCCTCACATTGCTTGGAATGAGCAGAAAAATCATCAAAGTATGCTTCTACAATTTGTTTGATGTCATGGAAAGCATATGACATGGCCTATTGGAAGGTGGCTCCAACATTTTTGACACCAAAAGGAAGCTTATTATAAGCAAAAGTACCCTAAGTAAAAATGAAGGCATTATTGTGTTGATCTTCTAGTTTGATATGAGTTTGATTATAGTCGGAGAAACCATCCAAAAACGAGAATATTTCACTACCGACACACTCATCGATTATCTGATCAATGAATGGAGTTGGATAATTATCCTTTGGCAAGCCTTGTTCAAATACCTATAATTGACACAAACCCTAATTGTGCCACGTTTCTTAGTGATCGGAAATATGTTAGAAACCCATTCGGTCAAGGGAACCGGATAGATATACTGCGCATAGAGACATTATTTGACCTCCGCCTTGATGGAAATTTCTTTCTTCAGATTGACTGGTCAGAGCTTCTGCAAGATCGACTTGGCTCCTTGATACATCTTGATTTCATGCTCAATAATATCGGGGTCAATACCAAGCATATCTTCATAGGACCAAGCAAAAACATCAAGGAATTATTTGAATAGGGCCATGCATGTTTCAATTTCTTGGGATGAACAATCAACACCTATCAAAATGTGTTCCATGACACATGGCTTCAGGGAAATGTCAATGGGTATATTTTTTGAGATGTTTTCCAAATTCCCTTATGATAAAACATCATGAATCATAATGGGAGATTGGGACCATTGAACACGAATGGTGCCTACAGGATTTTGAATGTCAGTCTCAAATTTTTTCAAATCGAAAATAAAATATGCGCGATGGTATACATCTTCCCATGGAATATTAGGTGAATCCATGACCTCCACGATAACTTCATCGGATGGAAGTTCGAGATCAAGGAAGTCATTTGAAACAGGAAGAGGATTTATGACCCAAGAGGGATTTGGGTATTGATCGGATCCCTCATCCTGAATGGAATCCAAATCAAGGCCAATAGACACCAACTAGATCGCTTGATAAATAATCTCAACTGGAGTAAGCGACATGGACTCTCCAAAAGACTCAATATCCTTAGGGTGAAATACCACCCAAGGATCAGAAGACCCAAGGGATCCACTAGTAAATGATGAAATCATGTTGATATGAGAAATGTTTGCAGTAGGATATGGTGGGGGAAGAGAAAATACTCCCATAAGTGAAGGATCTTTTAACATCCCCACACCAATGTTCATATAAGATTGTTGGGTATCACTGAAAAAGGGCACATTAGACCTCACATTGGATCCAATGTCTGGAGTACAAAATGTCAACTGATCAATCATCAGTATTTTCCCTTCATGAGGGAAGCGTAAGACTGTAAAGAATGACGATATAGTTGTAGTCATCTTGTAGAACCAAGTACGCCTGAGTAACAAATTGTACTCAAGAGGTGCA
Organism: Picea glauca; assembly: GCA_000966675.3. Taxonomy (NCBI): domain Eukaryota; kingdom Viridiplantae; phylum Streptophyta; class Pinopsida; order Pinales; family Pinaceae; genus Picea; species Picea glauca. Next base: position 582,708 of record JZKD02S1392618.1, read on the forward strand.
TCGACACCCTCCACAAAAACAAAGATAGTATTACCACCTAAATTGATGGGTAAGGTGGTGATTATTCCATGGGGTTGGAACATATGCCCATTGAATTCTGTCAAAATTTTCACAGATGTATCGAGCTTAGGAGAGCCAATGGACTTCCAGCAAGAAATAGACACTTTGCAAGTCACAACTCCTTCATTGACCATGGTTCAGAAGATGTTTTTACCCATCGTTTTCACTTTGATTTGGAAGGATACTTGATGGTAGAGTCTATGAGTAACCTGAGTAGTTTCAAAAGTTATCAAGCTTGACTCTGAGGGATCGACCTCGCCTATGGTAGAAAACAAGGCTTTTCGTTGCATTGGGTATATTTGGAGAACTTCGAGAGAATACATGACACATGGTGCCTGGGATAAGTCTTCCATAATACTGTAGTTGTGGGTAGCTTGTGTATTTATATTATGTGTCGTGTGTCAAAGAGCATCCTTCATGGGGTGAAGAAGTGTGTCAAAGGATGGCTTCTCATTATGAAGAGGGACACCAAGCTAGAAGAAGATGCTTATTTGGGTGCGACGTGGGAAGGCTCAGGAATTTCATAGTTTTTGGATTGAGTTTGTAAATTGACCATTTGGTCACACATGAACACAAAAGAATTCGAGGAAGACCCCTCATGGTGAGGGGCACCTGCCATGCCCTCTTGTGGAGGGGCAAGATTTGTGGCAATCATATGTTGAGGTTGAGGGGGGAAAGGATGGGTTAAGATATCAAGCTGTTGGGGGGCCCATTGTTGTGCCAAAAATATATGGATCTCATCCTTTCAAGGAAACTAGTGAGTAGGGTGTTCCTCCCCACAAATCGTGTAGGGAAACCAAATCTTATTTTTCTCCTCAGTGCCTCTCTCCTAGGTGTCTTGGGTGGGAGCAGTCCCTTTCTTAGCGTTAGGATTATTCTTCTTGTTCATTTTCTTCTTTCTTCCAGGTTGTTGAGGATTCTTCGATTGCGTGGATTGCACTGAATTCACCTTAGAGGTCTGAGTAGGGACTGTGACAGTTTGAGAACTAGTACCAGAAGCTGATTTAATAGACATCTAAACCATCTAATCAACTAACTAGTTTACAAAGGCATGAGAAACATAACCAACCACACCATCGACATGGGGTCTAGGGTTTGGCTTCCTTAAATTTTTTGACAGCCTAGGAGCATTTAATATGATGTCATAAAGTATACTCGACTACGAATAAATTAAGTCTAAGTTTTAGGCATGCAAAATGGCCTGCACCTCAGTGGCTACCCTAGCCATAGCTACGTCTTGGGAAATGGGTGGTAAGAGGGACTTTGTGAACCACTAAATGAGGAGTTTGTCTGGAATCTAGGTATTTACCATCCTACGTCTTCACTTCCATTCATGTATATGATTGGAAATGTGGGTGGCATTATCTTTATGCAATGAAGTCAATAGATCCTTCCCTATCTCATATTGTATAGGCAATTGGTAATGCATTAAGAAGGCCATTTCCAAGTCATTAAATATTTTAAAGGAACTACCTTGTAATTCAATGTATCATTTAGTGGTAGATTTGGTTAGGTATATTTGGAAAAGATGCAACCTCACACTATCATCCATCAAAGAGTTGGACAAGCACCATAAGTGGTATGTCATGATGTGCATGAAGGTCCTCTCCTAGCTTACCATTGAAATTTATAATATCTAAAGGTAGATTGGTAGGAATTACCAACCATGAAGGGTCATGGGAAATAGGTTCATTTGTCAATCATGAAAAATCAGGTAAGTCTAACATTGTGAGGAATGACAATGGTGCAAATGAATACTGGGAGGGAGGTGAAGTCTCTGTTGTCCTAGATGGACCTTGTAGTCCCCCTATATTCGTACTACTGGAGAGTTTATGATCTCCTGAAGAGCGAGTGCCCCTAGGAATGTTGGCACTTCTAGGAGCATGGCTACTCCTAGAACCAAACATGGCCCTAGGGGGGTTTCTCTTATGGGTAAATGAGAACCCTCCAGGAAAAATATTCCCAAAGTTATTCCCAGGGAAGAAACCCCCAATACCAGATGTGTTAACAAAGGGAAAACCTCCCCACAGTGAAACATTACCCCCAAGGGATGTGCCCCGATGGAAAGGTGTACTAACCTATGGAAATTTGAAACCTCTTGATGTATTGTTGCCCCCATCCTGACTAGGGACAACCCCAAAACCACTAGGGATACTCCACCCAAAAGGTACACCTGCTAGACCGCCCATAGGATTGGCGGAGGTAGAAGGATTTCCACCTCCCATGCTAAAACCAAAGCTCGAACCCCCACCAGAAGAAGATATAGAAGTAGGAATTGAAGTGAAAGGGATGGATGCAGGAATGCCAGGTATACTAACAGATGGAAATGATGACACAACCGACCTCTCTTAGATCGAGGGACCAATAGAAAATGGTATGGATGATGTGGGTCCAATGGAGCTAAGGGGTGGTAAATTGGACATCACAAGGATGCCTTCAAGGGAGTTTCCCCATGTCCCACTTGATGACGGACTCATAGGCACAACTACACTAGATGACACACTTGGTCTAGACATGGTGGGAGGATGACTAGACAAAAAAAAAGGCTCACTAAAAAATTCTCCGACCTAGACAAATAGAGGTGCGTATGGCTTAGTCAAAGGAGAATTGAAATTCAGTAGAGGATGTTCGTCTACCATTTCTATTTCTACTTCGATGAAACCAGTCTCATCAAACCAAAGTTGAGGCCCTTTGAATTCTTTGTCTCCTGTCTCACACCGCTTTAGATGCGGTTTCGTCTTCATGTTTGGATCAATTCCACGTTGTCGACATAACCGACGTGGTAATTTAGCTACAGTGAATGTAATATGTGAAATTCCAAACAAAATTCAACCTAAGGCCAACCTAGACTTAGAATTCAAAAAGCACACCCATAATAAAATATAGGATAAAAACAAGCAAACCAATTGGCTCAGGGGCCTTCCAAAAACCAACCCTATGGGGTAGATGAAGTCCCCACAAGATTGACTAGCTAAGGTATGAGGAGCAATTATGATGATCTACACAAAACATCCTTGACTGGTGCAAGTACCCTCCAGGGTAATTGATCCCATGAACGAACATATGCCCTAGGTACTATAGGAACGTCCCACGTGTAGTGACCTATGTGGCTACATAGGAGTGGTCACTAAGGCCACCGCCTCACAATCAATGATTGGGTGAACAATTGTAAGTTTGACCACACATAAGGGTAGGGTAACTAAGCCTGAAGCGTTGAAGGTGTAAATGAATGAGACCCTCATATACGTAGCAATAAAATCGATACCACAAACACCAAAACAAGCAGATAGAGGTAATCTCCCTATTTGTCCCAATGTGACCTTGTGCTTAACTCCTGTGTGAGAGGAGATTCCCGATACACCGGTTGTAAGAATGGTGTTGGAAGCAGGCCAAAGAAGAAAGAAAGGAAATTTTGGGAAAGAAGGCATGCAGAAGAGAAGCGACAGCTAGAAGGGAGAGAAACACACACACATGTATGGAACACCTAACGAAGTTAGGGTTAGGGTGTTTGCAATGTATTGTAACGATTGATGAGACAAAAACGTATGAATATAGATACCTAGGTCTCATAGAGAGAGTGAGCAGAGTGAGTTGATAGAGATATAGAGAACCGAATACAAGTAAGCAAATGCTATGTAATATTTTGATGTATGACCTAATTTTGTAAGCTTTTGAGATAGAAGGGACTGAGGAGGGTAGATCTTGAGGGTTATATGCAAGCTGAGGAGCATGGTGTGACCTAGTCCACCTCATACTAGATATTAACCCAACTGAGAAGAGTTGTAAAGTGCGTGATGTTGTAGTGACATAACGACTATAATAAAAGAGCTAAGAGCCAGATCTTTGTGGACATATCCTAGGGGGGGTGAACCAAAATAACGTCTATGTTATGTGATTGAATTCATGTATTTCTTTATAGTCTTCAGTAGATATTGATTTTCTAAATGAATGAGTTATTATATTTCATGCGAATTCATAATAACAATGTATTGCATTAAATATAACTCTTGGCGTACAGTTCTCAGATCCTTCACTCAATCCTAGGCTACAAACACATGAGTATTGTAGCCACCCATTAGGACTATCTTGGGTGAGACGATGCAGTGCACCTTGTGCGTTGCGTTTCCTTCTAGTTTACGAGGGGGGTCAATAGTTTTAGAGGATTTTTTTGGAACACCATGCAAACATGAACCCTGGGTCACTCACTAAAAAATCAAACAGGATATAAGTAAGTGTAACCAACAAATGGTTTCATTGATATTGGTAGGAACAATAGAGGATTGAGTAGATGAGAGACGTTGAAGATCTGTTAAAAGATACGTAACATCTGTGGGAGGCAGAGAAAGGGACTATTAAAGAATAAAAGAAATAAATGAGCCACTAGAAGGGGATGTTGAGACTATGGAATCCCACAAAAGTAGATATCAAAAGCTGGATAAGGACAACAGAGTTGGAGTTTGCACAGAAAGATAACAAAAACCCCCGAGTAACACCCCACAAATATATTGAGAAATACATATTTACTGATTTGCATGAAGTTTTTTTTTGTGATTTTCCACACTTACTGCAGGAGTGGATACTAAGGTTGAAGGATACCCATGCAATGAACCGGATCCAACAATTAGATTGGACCCCAGTTCAGATTGAGCAGTTACAACAGGTGAACAACAAATTCACCTATGCAGTAGATTTTTGGCTTGACAATATTGTGGCAGGCTTTATAATAGAGTTTGTAGTTGACACAATGAAGTCGTACAGCGCATGAGAGAAAGAGTTTCTATGCAAACCTCAGGGAAGGTACATTATATCATTGTATACTTCTATTGAGATACTACTTTACAAAAAAGGTGTAATGATGATGGAGTCACACAACTAAACTTCCTTGCGTGCATGGGGGAAGGGGGGAAGCATTGAAAAAAAGAGGAGAGATGGAAGGAGGAAAGGATAAGGGAAAGAAGGAGGAGCCCTTGGACCCAATCATGATGGATGATGACCATATCAAGTGTATCATGGCGACAGATGGAAAGACGCGTAGCGGAGTACCCTACCAATACAAGGTGAATACCAAGAAGAGAGCCATAGCCACGAGGGAAGGCTTGGTGAGTGATGAGGAAGAGGTAGAGGATCTATGGGTTGTGGAGAATATTGTGGAAATCCTGCGTGCAACATACGAGAGAAAGATGAGAGGTCTAAGAACAGGAAGAGAAGGAAACAATCCTATCCATATTAATGTTAGTGTGGAACCCATAAACCCATCTGCGACTAACACACCAAAGAGAACACCACCGTTTAGACAACCGAAGTTAGGAATAAGTCGGACAACATGAAGTACATCTACACAAGGAACAACAACTGGAGGATCTAGTTCAGGCAACACTAGTCAAGTATCTACACCATGTGGAGGTAGTAGCTTAGCGTTCAAAATGGTAGGACACGATCCCACCATCAGGTTACCAAAATTTAAAGGAAAAGCGTCAGAGGACCCGAAAAAAAATTTGTTCATTTGTGAGAAGATTTGGGAAGCAAAACAACTCATATACGAAGATACTAAACTGGCACAGTTATCGATTACGCTAAGGGATCCCGCACTGGATTGGTTCATGAGTTTAGCTACAAACATACCACCAGGGACAACCAAAATAATTGAAGACACCAATAAAATGTTGATAAACGAGTTCCAGAATCCAAGTCCAAAAGATCAGTATATGAATGAGATGATCGAAATTAGACAAAAACTGGGAGAATATGTATGGGAGATTGACCAGAGATTCAAGTGACTGAAGGGAAAGTTGAAATATCTCATGAATGATATGCAACATAGGCACATGTTCATCAACTCACTTCTCCCACACTTAAAATACCCACTGTGACATCAGAAGTTTTAGACGCAAGCAGAGGTTCTGCAAGCAACCTTGCAACTGGAAGAAAACCAGTATCAGTAGATGGATCCAACCATCGAAGAACTAAAGGAGGATATGAATAACTTAACGTTCCAGCTGAACCAGAATAAAATCAAGGACAAACGAGAAATTGTTTGGTGTACTACATGCAGAACGGAAGGACACCACAAGAACGAATGCCCAACTTTCGCGTAGTATATGGCAACAGGAATTCCAAATCCATTACCAACGGGAGGACTAGGGTGTGAAATCTGTAAGAAACGAGGACACAATCCATATCACTGCCCAATGATGCAAAAATACCAGACAGTTCCCAAGAGTTCATATTGCAACTTTTGCAAGTCAGTAGGCCACGATGACAAAGATTGTAGAACTATGGATTTGATGCGAGAGAGGACATCAGATGCATATAGAGTGCATGCATAAATGATGATTGGGAAATCCACACCAAAATTTAACCAAGTTCTAGCCCCATACAACACTGCACAACAATAGTATAATACTGTGCAACAACCATACAATACTGTGTAGCCACAGTACAACACAATGCAACCTCAGTACAATATCATGCAGTATAATCACGTGCCTTAGTATGATGCGCCAAGAGGAGATTGAGTGGGATATAGAGGTGGAGGACGAGCGAGACGAGGTTTTGGATGAGGTAGAGGACTAGTGGTATGTCATAATTGTTAGCAACCGAGACATTATGCAAGGGAATGTCCACTTCAACCAACAACTTGTATGTATTGCCGTGCATCAGACCATGATACGTAAGAATGTCCTACATTGTTAGTAAAGATCCAGGAAAAGAGGAACCAAAACAACCAGCATGTTCAATGGATTTCAACCGAAGTGAGGGATGAAGGATGGAACAACAATATAGTTACTCCCAGAGGAGCTAAAACAGGAAATGACACAGTCCGACAAGAGCCAGTACAAGACCAATGGGTGAAGAAGAACGCCGAACCAAGGAAGTAGTTCGACGTGTAGAATGAGAAAGAGATATTTAAGCAAGCCAAACAAGAATTTTAGAAGGACGACATTGCGTCGACTTCAACTGCACAACAAAGCAAGGAAGCACCAGAGTACGAGATGCCTCCGTTATTGGAACATACCAACAAAATGCAATCCATGGGACAAGTAAGTACAATCAAAGGATTTTTGCAATCATGTGTAAAAGTACTAAATGATCCATCATCTATAAAAATATTTCAAAACATATTAGAAAGATGTAGTATATAAACGAAAGGAAAACTAGAACAAAAAACAGTCAATCACCTACATACAAGAAGAAGAACAAGTAGGGAGTTCAGACTAAATGCTAACATGAGATATTTTAACATGGGAGATATCATATTGGATCTAGGATTTTAAGTTAATGTATTACCAAAGCAGACATGGCAATGCATGGGAGAACCTACATTAGGGTACTCACCTGTGTAACTGAAACTAGCAAACCAAAACAGAGTCCTACCAAATTGGTAGACTGAAAGGAGTAACAGTAGACTTGGATGAAGTGTGCACTAAAGCAGACTTTGAAGTGATTGAAATAGTGGACGACACAACACCATATCCAATGTTACTTGGTTTGGATTGGGTGTTTGACAACCATGCCATAATCAATTTGAAGACATGAAAAATGACATTTGAGTCAGGAGAATATAGGGTCATCGCGACATTAGACCCATCAGAAGGGGAAAGGTTTTTAGAACCCACTTTCGTAGACTTAGAAGAAATCAGCTAGTTGTACGGGACAGCTACGCGCGGTGAAGATTACATGAACCCAACTGCAGATGGGATACTCAGATGGTGGAGAATTAATTCATGTGCGACAAACTTAGATACTGGTTTAGAAAACTGGAAACAAAGGCTACACGAAGTCTCCACGATAAGATTTGAACGAATATACTGCACAGTCAGATGGGTAGGCACGAAGATAAGGGAACCAACCAATTTCCACAGAGTAAACGATCTAGAAGTATTCTTAGCACAATAGGAAGATGAATTTTTAGAGAATCAGAGACTTTTAGCACTTGATATAGCACTCAAGGCCACACCTGCAAGATGGTGGGGCACACACAAAGAGACAATCATAGATTGATATCAATGTAAGTGATTACTGCACATAAGGTTCAATGCAGAACAAAGAAACAACAAGCATCAGAAGTATGATTGACAAGGGGCACCCATGAAACACTTGGAGAAGTGCAGAATGTTGTGTAAAATGACACCCCCAAAGGAATGGCCTCATCATTTCATACACACTTTAGAGGGCATACCAACGAACTAGTATAAAGACCAGAAACTGCACAAAGGAACTACGACCTAGATGATATTACAGTAGAATTTTATAGTCACTTTCTCATTCGAGCATGAGAAACAGAAGTCAAATTCATAAAAGAAGAACAACAATGGAACAAACAAACAATCAAGGAATTGTTGTCATGTTACCATGTGCATGAGGACACACCAAAGGAAGATGATCCGCGCGATCTTCAGATCAAGGAAGTGGAAGGCGAAAGAGAAGTGGAGGGTCCACCTATAGAATCATAAGTCATTGTTGTGCCGATCAAGGTAAATAAAGTCAACATTGGGACAGCTGAGAATCCCAAAATAATAACAAAGTTACTACATGTGTACAACGACCTGTTTCCCACAACATTTACAGAGATGAAGGGTATAGCAGGAGAGCTAGGATAAATGAAGATACCACTCAGAGCTAAAGCGAGACCAATTAGAAATCAACCATATAGACTGAACCCAATCTATAAGTAGAAAGTCAAATATGAGATCGACAGGATGCTTGAAGTGAGAATCATAGAACTAATGGAAGAATTAGAATGGATAAGCCCAATGGTAATTCAAGAGAAAAAACAAGGAGGGATAAGGATATGCATCGAATTGAGGAAGTTGAATGATGCATGCCTACATGACCCGTTCCCTACACCTTTCATGGATGAAGTGTTGGAGAACATAGGAGGACACAAAGTTTATTCATTCACTGATGGATTCTTAGGCTACCACCAGATCAATATAGCACAGGAAGACAGATACAAGATCATGTTTGCTACAGAATCAGGATCCTACTAGTACACAGTCATCATTCGGACTGAAGTATGCACTAGCAATATTTCCTAGAGTAGTCATTGCCACATTTAAAGAATTCATCCACCATTTCCTAGAGGTCTACTTAGATGATTGGACAGTCTATAGCTTGTTAAAAGACAACATAGAGGTCTTACAGTTGATGTTAGAAATATGTAGACAATGCCAGTTATCCTTAAACATAAAAAAATGTATATTTGAAACATCGTTTGGGATACTATTGGGCCATATTGTATGCAAACAAGGTTTACTAGTAGATCCTACAAAGATTGCAATAATTGTTAACTTGCCACCACCAAAAATAGTTCGTCAGCTAAGAGCAAAATTGGGGCACACGGGATACTACAAGAAGTTTATCAAAGGATACGTGCATATTACCATGCCAATGGAAAAATTGTTAAGAAAATATACAAAGTTTTAGTGGAACGACGATTGTCAACACGGTCTGGATACACTGAAAGAAAAGATGGTCACCGCGCCAATACTAGTATTTCCAGACTGGGAAAAGACATTCCACGTGCATGTAGATGCATCAGCCATAGCACTTGGAGCTATCTTGGTGCAACCAAGAGAGGGATATTTGGATCACCCTATAACATTTGTGAGCAGAAAGATCTCAAAATTAGAGCATAACTATAACACCACAGAGAGGGAAGGCCTAGATATGGTCTATGTACTACAAAAATTCAGGCATTTCTTATTGGGAAAACACTTTAAGATGTTCATAGATCACTCATCCCTTAAATACCTAGTCAACAAGCTAGTGTCGGGGGGGAGAATATGTCAATGGTTACTACTGTTTCAGGAATTTGATTTCAAAGTAATAGTTAAGCCAGGAAAATTGAATGCAGGACCAGACCACCTATCAAGGGTCACAAACGGAGAAGAGCCTATGAATTTAGAGGACAACTTCCTGGATGCACAGTTATTTTCAGTTCAGATCATTGATGAATACTTTTCATATATCATTCAGTACTTGAGCACAGGTACTGTGCTGCAGGAATACAACATCACGCAGAAGAAAAACTTGGCATTCAAGGTTGTAGACTATCAACTGATCGCAGGACACTTACACAAAATGGGTGCAGATAGAATCTTGCGAATATATGTGTTAGAACACGAAAGAGAAAGAGTTTTAGCAGAATCCCATGAGGGAATAGCAGGAGGACACTACGCAGGCAAAGCTACCGCGCAGAAGGTATTCCACGCAGAACTATGGTGGTCGACCATTCACAGAGACTCGAAGGAGTACTGCCAGAGATCTGATGTCTGTCAAAGGGTTGGTAAACCCAACAGAAGGGACAAGATTCCATTATGACCACAGGTAACATTGCAGGCATTCGATAAATGGGCAATATAATTTTTGGGACCAATCAACCCACCAGCAAAAAGAACGGGACAGGTACATTATTACTGCAACGGAATACTTGACAAGATGGGAGGAAGTAGTACCGGTGAAGGATTGTAGTGCAGAGACAACAACACACTTTCTATTTGAACAAGTAATCACTAGATTTGGGTGCCCAAGAGTTTTGATGAGCGACCAAGGCACTCACTTCATTAACAACACTATCAACACTATGACTGAAGAGTTTGAATTCCATCATCAAAAGAGCACACCATATCACCCACATGCAAATGGTACGGTAAAATCATTGAAAAAAATCCTTGAGAATGCACTGAACAAGATTTGTAATGTCAACAGGGATGATTGGGACCTCAAAATACCGGCAATATTGTGGGTCTACAGAACTATGTGCAAGAAGTTGACAGGGCACACACCATTTAAACTAGTATATGGTCAAGAAGCAGTGGTGCCATTAGAATTTCTGGTACCCAGTTTTCCATAACAACAATAACACACATGACTGAACGAGGCATAGTAAAGGAAAGACTAAATCAACTAATGACCATGGAGGAAGACCAGATCCCGACAAGGTTCCACCAACAAGTTCAGAAAGCAAGGGACAAAGCTTGGCATGACAGGCACATCAAGAAGAAAACTTTCAAGGAAGGATATTTAGTGTTGATGTATGACATCAAATCCATTCAACACCTAGGAAAACTCAGAATGCACTGGTTAGGACCGTACGAAGTAAATACTATCACAGATGGGGGAGCTGTAGAGTTGAGAGACTTAGCAGGTTCATAACTTAGAGGGATGATCAATGAGAGTCGAATGAAACTGTACAAGGATAGTCAACTACCTACAACTTGAAAAGTCTCTGTGCAGTAAAATAAATAAACAAAAGAACACACACATGATATTAAATGGTACCAAAAGAGGTATAGTGCATCGAAAGGAGAAGAAGAATGCACACTTAGCAAGGACAAGGCCAACGGTTAGGTCGAAATGGAAACAAGCGAGAAAAGTAACAATGAAAAAATCAATAGGAGACGACGAAGGCATGCCGAATTGAATGTCGGAAAGGACAGACAGGACGCCACATTAATCACGCCAACTAGAGATGGTGAGGGAGAGTAATGGCAAGTATGAAGGAACTGGAGGTTCATTGAATCCATAATAAAGGTAGCTTCTTTGACAAGTTTCATACGATGCCCATACAAAGCACATATGTGGGAGAAAACAATTTATTGGGAGACTGGAAAAGAAACATGGAGCGAGAGAGCATATAGAGCACGAAGCAAAGTTCACAGAAGTTCTAGAGACCATTAAACTTAGTGAACGATCGAAATTCACCATCATGGAACCACCAAAACAAGAAGAGTCGACCCATACTACCCGACACTCTAGAGTTAGAACCAAGGCATAGGTGCAATCGCAGGAAAGCAAACAACATCCACCAAAGGTCATCAATGTCAACGAAATCCCATCACCAGATACAACACCGATGAACCCCACAACCGTGGTAGAAGAAATCCAATATCCAGCACCGGAGGGCATGAATGTGGATATGTCGGTCGAGGAACAGGAGCAACCAAACCATGGCACATGAACCATGGAGGAGATGCAACCAGAGAACCCTGAAGGAGCTCCGAGAATCAATGGGACAACTACAAATTAGGAAACATCCGTCGAGCCAGACAATTCTCAAACAACCATGCCAGACCACCCAAAGGAAGGAACAATGGAAGATGTCAAGGGATGGCCAGAATGGTTTACCGACTTATGACCTCCGGAGGCTGGAACCTCGAGTCAGCTGCTACAAAAAAAGGATAAGCATCAGGTACCTCAGTCACCACGCAGGCCCCCCGCCGCAACCATTGTTTTTCCATGTATACCAGTAGGGGCAAGGGTGAAATAAGACTTGATAGGTTATGTCGAGAAGATAAAATACTCTGACCACAATGTAACAGACACAGACAAGTTCCCGGAGTTCATAAAGAAATTATACCTACAGACTGTGGGTCTAGATATATTTGGGGAACCGATTGAACAACCACTCTAGTGGGCAATAGGATTGGAGAAAACGAGGATTTTAGGTCTGCTAGAGCTACCACACTTTGGCAGAGGACAGTACGCAAACAATTGTGTCAAACAATTGATGGCAGTCATGCATGGAAGGGATATATGGTTGGACAAGCTCATCTCGATAGACGTAGATCTCATTGCGCTTATCACAGGGTTGTCATCCCAGGGAATGGATTATGTGCAATTTCGTGATGAAAAAACAAAGGAGAAAGCACTCGCGGAAGAAATGAAAAAGAAATACGACACTAACATGGGGATGCGAGGGATCATCATCAAGAGGATCAATGATTCCACGACACAAATGGCCACAAAAATCTTGTCCTGCAAGCTGCTAAGAAAATGTAGCAAGGAGGAAGTCCCAGTGGGGGTCATCGCAGTTGCAACATAGTGTGCCAAGGGCACCACAGTTAGTTGGGCCCCCTATCTGTTGAATTTGTTTCTAGATGACTGCAAGGATGCACAAGATCTAGGAACATAATTTCAATATTCATGGCTACTTATGTTAATAGCCATCATGGGATGGAAGGAACCAAATTACACATTTTTTTCCACTAGACCCAAGCAGAATTGTTGAGCAAGGTATTTATCACTTGGGACTGCGTCAGACGCCAAACACAAGAGGATGAATGCAGTTGTATTCAAAGGATACCGTCGTGACCTACATGAGGCCATCTCCAACCTCTGGAGAATAAAACCACAGGTTTTCATGCACTATCGGGACATCGCCAACTTCAAGGCCACTCGACATGCGATGTGGATACAAGCGTGGAAGGTCCCCAACAAGAAGTGGCTACAAATGGTTATTAGGGATTGGGAGGATGACTGGAAGATTCCATCCCTCAACCAAGACATACCTACAAAAACAACATAAGAGGAAACATGGCCGGAAGAAACATAGCCTTAGGAAGTCCTAGTGCCCAAGAAGCGAAGGATGGGCCAAACAAAAAACAAGCAGATGAATGAAGGGACTGCTAAGACAGGGACCCAGAAGGGGAAGAAGAATAATACACAGCTAGCCCAAGTACAACAAAAACAGGCTAAGGCAGCACAGGGGACGACACCAAGTCCCAATCCATAAGAACAAGGCTTGACTAAGAGGCCATCCACTGAGATATGAGGTGTGCGCAAGAAAATGAAGGCGGAAAGAACACCTCCAGAATACACGATCATGGAAGATGATGCATAAATGATAGCCCAAATGGTTCATGATTGTATATCTGAAGATTTTGACAATGCTATGCACCACAGGGATAGAATTCAAGAGGAGCTGGCAGACATGCAACAATTCCTCAAGAAGATCAGAGAAGCGTAGGAAGTAGGCAACAACATAGGAACAATTCCATCAACATCACATCTAGGAGAAGGACCGAAAGAAGGTGAGCGACATACAGTACACACAATACCACAACCGAGCACGACATTACACATTACACCCATCATTTTGCGCATGGATGAGATCATGGGGCAGACACCCCTAAAGGACTTAGCTCAACTCCAATTAGTATTTATGAGGATACCATCCAAAGCTCTACAAAAACTGTAGGTTAGCATTACCCAAGAGGTACAATCTCGTGCACACACAGACATGGTCAAATTACAACAGGCCAAGGATAAACGGGATGCGGTGGAATTGATATGTGAGCAGGCCAAGCTAGAAACCCAATAGGAAAGGGAATGCATGAATGGATTGGAGAAAAAAGTGGTCGGAACTTATGAGAAGATTCCAAAGATTGCGTAGAGGCACGAACTCACAGCAACAAAGAATATTGACCAGATTGCGCAGGCAATCGATCAATATCAGTAGGAGATCGAGAATATTTGTGAGCAGCTCACACCTACCACTCTACCAGAGGTAAAGGAGAAAAGGAAGAAGGAGGTAACAAAATAGCTACAGGAGATAGAGCGACAGGTCAGCACAACAACATACTTGTTCGACAAAGAAACACAACTTTGGACGAAGCTAGAAGAGGATCAACAAGTCTAACAGTGGGACAAGGAAGAAGAAAGGATAAAAACAACTATCTAGAACCTCAAGCAAAGGCAAAAGACAATGTCCATCACAAAGCATGTCAAAGGGGCACGGGATATGAGGAAACTTCAAGCAAAACTCATCATTGCGCAAAAACAGAAAAATGAGCGTCAGGCTCAAATGGAACCGCTTCAAGAGCGAGTGGCAGAATTCATTGCAAAAACATAGGAAGCCAAGACATATATGGCATAGACCCAGGTAGAGTGCGCAGGTTCGATCAATGACCACATTACAGTCTAGACAGTAGACACACTCAAGGAGAAAATTGCACAGGCTCAAACACAAGCAATGGAGCTCAAGGAGAAGTTGCAGGTGATCACTAGGAAGATCGACTAAGTGCACAAAGGTTAAAGTGGCTCAGGATGAGCCACATGTTAGTGTTGGGGGCCTGTTGGAAGCAGGCCAAAGCGGAAAGAAAGACAATTTTGGGAAAGAAGGCATGCACGAGGGAAGCAACGAATGGAAGGGAGAGAAACGCGCACGCATGCATGGAAGACCTAACGACGTTAGGGTTAGTGTTTTTGCAATGTATTGTAATGACTGACGAGCCAGGAATGTATAAATATAGATACCTAGGTCTCATAGAGAGAGTGAGCGAAGTGATTTAATAGAGATATAGAGAACCAAATACAAGGAAGCGGATGCTATGTAATATTTTGTTGTATGACCTAATTTTGTAAGTTGTTGATCTAGAAGGGACTAAGGAGGGTAGATCTTGAGGGTTAGATCGCAGGCTGAGGAGCTTGGTGCGACCTAGTCCACCTCATACGATCTTAAACCGACTGAGAAGAGTTGTAAAACATGTGATGTTGTAGTGACAGAACTACTATAATAAAAGAGCTAAGATCCAGATCTTTGTGGATGTAGCCCAGGGGGGTGAACCACGGTAACATCTGTGTTATGTGATTGAATGCATGTATTTATTTATAGCATTCAATAGATATTGATTTTCTAAATGAATGAGTTATTATATTTCTTGTGTATTCGTAATAACAGTGTATTGGATTAAATAGAACTCTCGATGTGCAGTTCTCAAATCCTTCACTCAATCCTAGGCTACAAACATGTGATTATTGTAGCCACCCATTAAGACTATCTCGGGTGAGACAGTGCAGTGCACCTTGTGCTCTGTGTTGCCTTCTGGTTTACCAGGGGGGTGATAGTTTTAGAGGCTTTTTTTGGAACCTTGTGCAGACATGAACCCTGGGTCACTCAACACAAACTCAAATAGGATAAAAGTAAGTGTAACAAACAAATGGATTTGACACTCTTTAATGACTCCTAAGTTTCGTTTTCGTGGCCTTGGAGAGTTTACTCTCCAATCCTAATCCAAGGCCCTAAGCCTATCTATTGTTGGTTCACTATAAAAAGAAAAATTTCTAATGAGTTTTAAATCACATAGTTTATTTTTATGGATGTTGCTTAGGTCCAAAGGTAGTGGATGAAACTTTGATGATGTGTTGACTCTTGACCCAATCAAACAATGCAAAGATCATAATGCAAAATCTTTCACTTTGATGAAATCTAGCTATGTGAGGGAAATATGTTTTTCTTTTTCTTTGTAATTTTTCAAAAGTGACACCTCCCACACACCAAGAAACCAACAAACATTTCATATATGAAACCAAACAATGATCCTAATGCACTCTCTCACCAATGATTCAAAAGAAACCAAGCATGTAACATTTTCTTATTCTTTTTGGGTGTTTTGATTATTTTTCCAAATTGAAATGAAAAAGTTCATGATCTAAGCAAGAAATCCAAATGCAACAAAAAACTCCCTAGCAAGAATCAGTAATAAAATGGGTCGTAGGAAATTGGAAGTGAGGTCAGATCAACCCACTCCAATGTCTCTAACAAGATCTCACCCAACACTCACCTAGGAGGGTAGATCTAGTGATGAGAAATAGTTACACAAGGACAAGTAATGAAACTAATAGCAAATACTACTAGATCTCTTCAGATCAGTTGGGTTCTCTACCCAACTTTACTGAAATTCTTAGACAACAATATAACTTGTCCATGAAACATAACCAAATCACACACAAGCATTCAAAAAACCACTTGAGAGAAAAGTATGTGACAAAAGCACTCAAATAGAGACAAAGACAAGATCAAAACAGACCACAACAAGCCCCTTCTAATCAGAGGAAAATCCAATTTGAAAGGCTTGGGATTTTATCTGCAATTATGTCATTTTTACATATCATCATGGGACACTGGCTAGTCAACCAATGATGATCATCGCAGGACTCCTATTATGCAACCAACGATGCACTTTTGTTTTTTAGGACAAAAGGATCTATTTCAAATCTTCCATATCTATGTTAGATCTCTCAGATCTAATGGATCTAGGCTTTGGATCAATAGATGGAAGAAGATAAAAAACAAATCACAATTAGTAGAGGAAAGGATTAACCAATGGACTTAAACTAGATCATAATTATTCCCCAGTATGGTCGCTAGTTCTGTTATGGGATAAAATATCACATGGATCTCACTAAATGATAATCAATATCTCCCTAGGATTAGCCTAGTTATCCTAGACAAAAGAGGGTTTATACTTCTATGGTTTCCATAGATCTAATACAAGTAATCCCTTTTATATACCGAGAGGGAGTATATTAGCATACCTTATTACCTAAGTTTGTCCTCAAATGTCCTAATTGTTGCAGATATTGAGCTCCAACTCCAGTCCTTACAACTTGCTTCTTGCACACTATCAACAAACAAAACCAATCTCCTTCTTCCCCTAGTGTTAGGAATCAATAATACAATTCAGATCTATTCTAATATATTATTCATAAGATTAGATCCAACCCATTCATGAATCATACACAAACAATTTAGGGGAAAACTGATGATCTATTATATATCATAGAGAAATCACATCGAATTCTCATACCTTTGGATGTATATGAAAGTCTTCCTTGTCTCCTTGCTCCTCCTTGGCTTCTTGGTTACGATATGAAACTCTGACTTTTGGTTGTGATGGATGGAACAAGCACCTCTGCAAATGGAGAACATAACCATACTCTTATATTCTTCCTCTTCCTACCCAAGACTTTCCTTTGTTATAAATTTTTTTGGAGGAGGATTATGGGAGCTTCTATATCTTCTAGAGACAACTAGAGACTTGAATGATGTGAGTTCCTAGGCCCTTTCTATGAATATACAACTCATCTCTTTCTTGTCTCATCGTAACTCCCCGAATCTAGAAGTTTCAGGGGTCATTGCTTGTTGACCCACTAGTGACTAGCGATGATCATCACTTGTTGTCTACTATGTGTCTAGCGATGATCTAAAAAAAGGCTTAAATCTCAAGAAAAATATGTATTTTGGATTGTATCTTCTCATGGATTACCTTCTATCATGTAGGGTGGAAATTAAGGCTATAAAAGAGTGTTGATAAAGCACTGTGTAGACACTTTCAAATAACATAGGGATTGTGTTCTTGCAAGGATAGATATGTGTGCAATTGGAAAGTATGATTGCTTTATACTCACATTAATTTCCCAATAAGTAATGTGATATTGGTAGCATTAACCAACATCCATTGTTATTTGTAATTTTCTCTCATGAAAGTTGAAGAGCCAACTGTATACACTTAGGATGTCAGACATAATTAAGTTTGTTTTCATATTGCTTGATAATATTTATGCATGTCTTCATGGGTGGATCTATATTTGGTTATCATCTATTTAGGCACATACAAACATAAAAAAATTGTAAAGATTATTCTAAATAATGTGAATTTCCACTTTCCTTCAACCTTTGTCTAATGGGTTACCAATTACAAATTAGAATGTTGGGTTTTAAGTTGTAGAGACATAGTGCCAATTATATATATTAACATATTTGTAATTGAATGGTTATTGGTTTTGACACCTTAACAAACAAAGGAAAAAATTGTTTTATTGGCAATTGGAATGAAAGTTTCAGTGGGGATAGTAAAAACCCAAAGTGCATGGTTTGACACATTCAAATAAAACACAAATATCGTTGCGAATTTAACACTGAGACCAAATATCCTAGGTCTAAAAACAAAGATCAAAATATAATTTCCATAGAGGATCCAAGTTGGTGAGGCATGTGGACTATAGGTTCCACATTTATGGATCATTATTAAACTCACATTTCATAAGCTTAGGATATAGCTTATGTTCTCATAAGTTATAGAAAACTATTTGATGGTGTTCTTTGTGCTCTTCCTCATTTCAAGAATAAATCAATATGTCATCAATGAAAAAA